>VOQJ01017407.1:0-10964 GCA_015052665.1 Apistogramma diplotaenia | reverse complement strand
GGTAATCAACATGTCACAAAAATCCAATAATATTTTTATACTATGTAACATTACTGAAGATGGCTGTATTAAATCAAGTGGAAACTGATATGTACACACTAAAAATTATGTCAATGTGGAAGTGCATATATATATATATACACACATACATACATGCATGCATACATACATACATACACACACACACACACACCCCTCTGTGTAAACATGACACTGTAATAACTGTAAATAAAATAAGTGCAGCCAGCAGTGAACTAAATTCAACCTGAACTGCATATTCAAGGTAAGAGTGGTAGAAAGATTGCTTAGCTGATCATCTGTCTTATTTACTGAATTTCAATAAGTCTATTCATAATTCACTTATTCACTACCTCAGAGGATTGTGGCTTTAAAGAGCATAGTGGGACTAATGATGCATCTAGTATGTGCTAGATTCCTGTGACAATGAAACACTTGTACTCACATCCAATCATCATCATGGCCACGGCAAAGATTTTCTCTCCATCTGTCGTCGGAGCGATGTTACCAAAGCCTATACTTGTCAGGCTGGTCATGGTGAAGTACAAAGAAGTAATGTAGACAGAGTCGTTATTAGGGCCTCCGTCCCAATTCCCTGAGCTGGTGTTGTAGTAGTATGGTGTCCCCACTGTCTCAGCCAGGATGTAGAGCCAGCTGTCCTTGCGTATGATGTTGGTGTCCTCATCAATAACCTCGTAATAACCAATGCTGTACCTGCAGTGCATAGGATCAATCATTGCTTATTAAATTCTACTAGTCAATAGCTGTAGTTCTAAACTCAATATTAAGTCTTAAACAAGACATAAAAATGCTTCTAGAAGTGCTTTTTGATGCCCATCACATAGGAAAGATAGACTTCTTTTATCACTGTATCACTCCACACAGAAGCCTGTTCACACTGAGTCTCTTTTTTTCCCTTTGGCACATGTTCTAAAGCAAAATCTCCCAGACAGCTGCTCGAATTACAAAAATCTCCCACTGTTTATAACTTTCTAATGGTACCCACAATGATTTTTTAGCTTACCTTGTGTCACTGTGTGCTTTCTAGTCCCCATGATTTCTTTTGACTAAGCCTTCATGA
The DNA here is from genome assembly GCA_015052665.1 of Apistogramma diplotaenia. NCBI lineage: Eukaryota > Metazoa > Chordata > Actinopteri > Cichliformes > Cichlidae > Apistogramma > Apistogramma diplotaenia. The sequence continues at coordinate 9,865 of VOQJ01017407.1, read as the reverse complement.
AATCGATTTTCATGCAATGAATTTCTGCCGTCAACAGATACTTCTGATGAGAGATGTAAAATGACTTATTTCTATTGACTCTTAACTTATGCATTGCTTATGAGCCGCACAGGATCAAGATTCAAGACAAGGAGTTAACAGCTGGAGAAGTTTCCCCACAGATGAAATATATGCATAAAGTGATTGTGGTTTAAATGGTGGAACATATACTCAACAGGTTTTTTTTCCTTTCCATTTTAAATGAACCTGTCTGTGATTCTGCAGTAATACACACTGGCCATGTCTTTAGCTATATCTTGCTAGTACAGTGTTGGACACCCTTTGCCTTCAGAAATGCCTTAATTCTTGGTGGCATAGATCCAACAAGATCCTGGAAACATTCCTCAGAGGTTTTGGTCCATATTGATATGATAGCATCACACAGTTGCTGCAGATTTGTTAATGCACATCCATGATGCTAAGGTCCCATTCCACCACATAGCAGAGGTGGTCTACTGGACTGAAATGTGGTGACTGTGGAGGCCTTTTGAGTATAGTAAATGCATTGCCATGTTCAAGAAACCAGTTTGAGATCATTTATAGGTTTTGTGACCTGGTGCATTATCCTGCTGCAAGAAGCCATTAGAAGATGAGTGTGCTCTGCTCACAAAGATATGGAGATGGTCAGCAGCAACAACAACTCAGGTAGGATGTGGCTTTTAAACAATGCTGTTCATATTGGCACAATTGGCTTCAGTGTTTGAAATGTGCATTCACAGATGCTCTTCTGCACACTTGTTGCAATGAAAGGCAGTTTGAGTTGCTGTTACCTTCCTATCAACTTAAAGCAGTCTGCCCATTCTCCTCTGACCTCTCACATCAGCAAGGCATTTTTGCTCTGAGAACTGCTGCACTCTGGATATTTTCTGTTTGTCTGACCACTCTCTGCAGATCTGCAGCTTCTGAAATACTCACACACCAGCCTGTCTGGCACAGACAACCATGCCCTTTGGTTAATGAGCAAACAAACAGGTATATCTAACAAAATGGCTGGTGAATGTACAGTAATTCATTTACTTTGGAATTTGGCGGAGAGTGGGGGCCTGCACTGGCAGTAGGAGGTAGCTCCCCTCGAAACAAATAGCTTAGCCTAGCTCATGAAGATAAATAATATGGAACTGTGTTTTGGTTTTAAACTGTAAACTAAATTTACCAGATTAAGTGAAAAGGATAGTCAGCTTAAAATGCAGCCACTATTATAAATAAAGGAGCTGACATTTTATCTTGAAGATACTAGTTTCTTGCAGGAAGTCCCAGCGATGGAAAAAAAATAACCCCAGTGATGCAACATACGCCGTTTTCATTCCTTCCTTCTGTTTTGGGTTTCTCTATGGAAAAGGATAGAATGCATTTTCCCTCATCTGAATGTATCTTTTTTTAATTTTTAAATTGCACAGCAGGATTATGACTTTATTTGCAGCCTTGGTGTTCATGTCATGCTGCAACCACCTCCATTTTTTCCATGTTAAAAAAAGTGACAGCTAAAAGGAGGGAGGGAGGCTACGGCTGTTGCTGCTGCCATCTTACTTGATGATGGTTTAACTTTTCTCAAGTCTTCGACACGGCTCGGCATGTGACCATGGCAACCACAGAAACCACTTGGAGGGAAACGATACAGGAGCTATTTTTACTGGCATTATTGTCTGCTTCAGTCTATCGAGTTTGACTACACTGTCTGAAGCCAAAAACATTGTTACGGCCTCTATTTGAAATCTTACATCTATGTGGTTAAATACAGTTAAAGTTTTTTTCATAAGATCTCTTATGAAAATGACATCTACAAAGGAGAAAAGCTAGTGTTTCTTATGAGCTGTCAAACATGTTCTCCATTTTAATGCGTGCAGGACATGAACTTGTCATGATGGGTTCTGTCAGTCACTCTGCATGTGGAGACAGTCTTATAAAACATAATAAATCAAGCACAGAACACAATGGAAAGTTAATGCTTCCGCCACACTTGCCCCCTGTAGAGCAGAAGATCTGATTAGACTTTGGAGGCCTTTGCTCCATAAATTTGCATATTAATGGAGGAAAATAACTAATTCCCTTGAAACCACAATAATGCTTTCTGGCTTTAAAGTGTGGAAAAACATGCAGTTTAAAATGCGTGAAAACAAGGATGTTGACAAAAAGTAACTGGTAATTAATGACCTCATTAACTTAGACAGTGATCTTGTTTATATTAATTAGCTGAGTTGTTAATGCATCCCGAAATATGGCAGTCAGAACATATTATGTAATCCTTATGTACAGTAATGCCTAAAATATCACGATTACCATTTCAGGCAATTTTAGGAATTTCTGGTCCTAAAATTGGTTTTATTATATCCTGGTTTTACTGTATGAGCTCAAAACTGTGAGATTTTCAATAAAGTGACTTGAACATACCAAATGCAGGCCAGCCAGTGAGCAGCCAGTCCAAAAACGCACACCAGCAGCACCAGGACCGCTGCCCCGTACTCGATGTAGTGATCCAGTTTACGGGCGACCCGACCCAGACGGAGAAGCCGGACGACCTTAAGTGAACTAAACAGACTGCTGATGCCCTAAAACAGGATTGAAGTACATAAAACAGAGGCAGATGTCACAGACGACATTTAAAGATGACAAAAAGTTGAATTCATATCATTTTAAGTCAAGCTCCTGTGCATGACAGCCAGCACTTGAAGGTGTTTAACCACAGCAGTGCTGCTCTTATAAAAAGTCTGCTGTTTGATTTTCCCGCATAGTTTACATATTATTTATTGACAAACTCTATATTTACTCAAATGTTTCTGGCATCCCCCCTTCAGAAGCTGACAAGACATTAAAAAAAAATCAATCAATTTAAAAAAAATCTAAGTCAAAAGTTCACCAAACTTACTTTGAGCCCATATTTTTCTTTGGTCATCTATGCCACACTTATAGTGACTCTTCCCCGCCAGCAGCATCACCCAGTGTTTGAGAACCACTGGTATAAGGTAATAAATCCTAATTAACAAATAATTTTTAATCTTTCAAACACGTAAAAGAGGAACTACATACATTGATAGTGATCTAATCTGAATTCTCTGTAATTGTATATCAGAATGCTTCTGTATGAAAGGAAAAAACAATACTTGGATACATTTTAAAGAATAAATGAGTGTTTATGAACCATATCACAACAGCACACAAAGTACACAAATAAGATGACGAACAACAAAAGACGCAAAGCATCTGCTCAGTTGATTCTAAAAACGTTTATGTGAAATGGGATGAAATTTTACAACTTCCTTCCCTTACATAACCAGCAGCTACATGTCTGCTCAGCTTAACTCTGTACTGAAGCACCAACAGTGATTCAGAGAGACAGCTGCAATCCTATCAGTCAGCTCTGCAGCTCGGTGCTGGTGTTATTGTGTGCGCGCACGTTCAAAGATATCGATTTTGCTAATGCGCTGCGGTCTGCAATGCCAGTACAACTGCAGCGCTCACTGTCATTTGATCTCATCTAGCTGCCTGCCAGACACCTCAGCTTCTCTGAAATCACTTTACAGCTCTGAGCTCTGACATGATTTAATTATCAGCGCAATCGTGCTTTTGAGTTCTGCTGAACATTCTACAAGCATAAGTTGCAAGAAAAGTTTGCCCGTGAAGAAATATGATACAGATTTAATCAAAAGGAAAAGCACGGAGATGTGCTTATTTGCCTTTTTGAGGAGATGCAGTTAGATTACATTATTATGTCTGCGCACTATAAGTATGGCAGTAGAGCCACAGTTTCCAAAATACACCTACCCACACCTTTAAAGCTCTGACACAGAATATCGTGTTTGCTTAAATTAGATTTGATTTGTGGATTTACCAGGAGTAATAACATTTTATGCTGGATTTACACTGCCTCATAAAATATGTACAAACATGCTGGAGGCTATGTTGTAAACCAATATGCCATTTGTGGAGTAGAAGGGGACAGCGATTGGCTGCTTGTGTTTCTGATGCTACTGGAGCTTGGTGAAAGTGAAGCTAGCACTGCAGAAAAAGTAAAACCTCTCAGCACTTGTTTCCTTTTCTAAAGTAACTAAACTAAAGTAACAATTAGAGAGCCCTTGATACAAAATCAGTACATCTTTTTATTACAGAATACTCACCACTAGGTCCCTATGGCATTTACATTTTTATTTACATTTATTTTTTATTCATTTCTTTTGGTCTTTTACGGTTTCCTGAATTTTCCTGCAGCAACAAGTTTCAACAAAGAGCTTTTTATTTTATTTCAGGTTAAGAACGACCATAACCTGCAGACTGTTTGGGTCCATTACAGAGTTTTACCCTGGTTAAGTTAGTCAGTTAAGAAATGGAAGTTATCAGAGAAGGCTAACAGAAAGTGGTGCTTCTCTTAATGCAGGCATGTCAAACTCGCAGCCCGTGGGCCGCTTCCGGCCACGCCCCCTATTTTCGGCCGAGAATTGGCGCTAAAAATATGGTACAAATAGGCCCTTTAAGTTACTTTTTTGACATTACACTTTCTCCTCCAGTTAAGAGGGTTGAACGGAATGTCAAAAAAGTAACTTAAAGGGCCTATTTGTACCATATTTTTAACGCCAATTCACGGCATGAAGTAGGGGGCGTGGCCGGAAGCAGCCTGCGGGCTGCGAGTTTGACATGCCTGTCTTAATGTGTCGGTTTATGCCCAAAACAGCCTGTGTGAAAAACTATTTTTAATTCCAGGATGACTCTTGTGTTGAAATTTTAACTGTAGTCTGTCATAAATGACTGCTGATGTGAGGACTCAGTCTGCTCTCATGCAACTTTAATTATCCTCATTCTTAAATATTATAGAAGACAATCCCGGCACTAAAAAGCTTTGGCTGGAAAAAAAAAAAAACACAAGCATCTCATTTCTTATTTTGACATTTCATACATTTCTACTCCTGGTGGCATATTCTCGTTGCGCACTCGTGAAGATTATAGCTACTGTTATTGCTAAGGCCTGATGGAGACTTGAACAGAACGTATTAATGAGTGAATGCGTGTCTGCGAGTAAAATAAAAAACACATTCTGTGATATTCTAATCAAACTGAAGCCTACTTGAGTGACAGCTCGGTGGTTCCAATTCTTCCCGTCACGTTCCATGCATGAACACAGGCAGAAGAAGATGAGGGGGGGCCATGCAAACAGAATGAAGGGATAAAAAGAAGAAAAACAAAAATGAAGCACAAGTAAGAGAAAAGATACTTGATCATTGGTAAGCGATGAATAAACATTTAAAAAATAAATCAACATTTAATAATCAAATGAAAGAAAGCACAAAAATAACATTTTTATCAGCATTTCAAAGTGTGTACAGTGCAAAGCATGCACTCGAAGCTTTGTTATTTCACACTACTTATAACATGAGGTGGTCCATTTGTTGCAGTTTTGGGTTATCACTCATTGAAAACCAAAATCAGTCAATCTTTCAGATTGCCGAGAATAACTTTGACAGCGGCTCCCTGTTAATGATCTTTTCTTCCCTATTCGGAGACCTGTTGGGGAAAACAGCCATCAAAGTTATTCATGTCAGTCGTTAAGGTCTGCAGCAGCAAGATGTTTCCGCGCCGGTTTAATAACACAGGCGATTGTTTGCTCACTCTCATTTACCCTTGCCATGGATTGCCTCAAAGCAATTTGGAACAAATTGGAGTCACTGAGTTGTTGCAGAAACACATTGGAAGATGATCCTGGGTCTGCGATCATGGCTTCAACGCTGGTTTTACAGCCAATGCATCCATTGCCTTATCACATTTGACCCTGACAGTAGATCCATGCAGGTATTAGGCTCCACTGTTCTGTATAAGACTACAATAATAATCTTCACTGACTGCAGTAGACTTTTATGAAACAGTAAATGTAAGGCAATCCAGCAAACAGCCTGTTTTTCTCTGACGAGCAGTGAAATCTATAATAAAATTTAATGTATAATTACATTCAACTGGCAGAACCGCTGACCTTTGAATATCTGACATACTGGTGTGATAAACACCTCAAATGGATAATAATGATCTAAATGGCTAATTATTTCAATAGATAGTGGCTACACTTTATGCTTGGCAGCATAACAAGCAAATAATCTCCTTTCAATTGATTTGAAAAGAGAAAAGAGACAAAAATAAACAATGTGTTACAGGGTAAAGCCAGCAACATCTAAAAGTAGTGTTTGGTTGTCATATAATTTTCCACAGATTTAGGAGCCACTTTATTGCAACAACTGGCTTCCTTTCAAGTACAAACTGAGCATGCTCAGTTTATAGTACACTGCAAAGACTGCACTGTGGCCATGATTCTGTGTCTCTGTAGACAACTGTATGCTGTAGGATACCGTACAGACAAATCATGTCTGCATGTATGCATGCAGCTGCATATTTTATCAGCTTTTCATGCAAGATGGTTGATTTAAAGTTGCTGAGAGTTGACTGTCTATATAATTTACCCAAACCCAAGACACATCACTTTAGTCTGGCCTAAAAAAAAATGTAAGTTAACAAAAACAGATAAATTGTATTTTTTATGGCTTTATCAGTCATTCCAGATATTTAAAGTCCAGTCATGTGTAAAGAACTTTAAATTGCATTAATCTGCATGAAATGTGCCTGTGTGAAAATAACTGAATACTAGGGCTGGAACAAACCACTTTTGTTCACTTGTTGAACTGCTAGCCTATGGAGTTTTGATCCCAACTAATGCTGTACAACAGTTAATCCCATGACACCGCTGCTCCCACGTCCCTGGGTATGCTGGGCCCTCTTGCGTCTCTGTTATGCAAATGTGATCATCAGAGGCCTCTTACGGACATTTGCTTGCTTCTAATTTGCTGTGGCCACACGTTCTGACTTGACAGCAGACGCGACACCAAACGCACCAAAAATACTCGCCGGTGATTTTCGCAGTTGTCTGATGTTCACAGCTGAGTATAATCCCGGCCTGAGCGAGTCTCCAATTTACTTTGGATACGTCACATTCCCGTTAATGTTTTTCCTCAATCAGTGCGTGAAAGACTGAGCACAATTTGGTTCACTATTTTAGAAAATGTATCTATGTTTTGTCCCACTGACAGTACAAAGGACAAAATTTCAATCTACTGTCAAATCAACAGATTAATAATTTTATAACTTGAAGCTAGAGAGCTCGTCACGGTCCTGGGCTGTGGCCCAGTGTTGTCAGTTGTACTGCTTCTTGTTTTCTGTTCTCGTTGAGCTTCTGTTATGTTTGCCTGCCTCACGTGTCACGTCCCCTTTCCTGGCTCCCCCGCGTTGTTTTGTTGTTTTATTTCCCCCGTGGTGTGTCAAGTTCACGTGCCTGTCTCCGTCTGGTTATTTCCTGTTTAACTTTGATAGTTCCTTGCTCTTTGTGCTGTGTATTCAGTTGTGTCCCCCCTGTCTCGTCAGTGTGACTGTGATCACCTGTTCTCCCTGCCATGTTTCCACCTGTTCCTGATCCCCTTGTTATCCTGTTGTGTATTTAAGTCCCTGTCTGTGTGAGCTCTGTGTCGCGTTGTTCCTTCTGTGTGTTTTTACTTGTGTTAAAACCCGTGTACTGGCAGCAGTTTATATAATCACCTGTCTTTTCACATTTGAATTATAGCAGCAAAATGAAATCATTTTTCTCTTAAAAGTAACTCTGCAGCTCTTTCATGTACTTGTAAAAGATTTTGTAAGGTGACTGACAAAAGCTCCTCAGACGATCCTTTAGTTTTCCTTTGAGCATGCAACGATCAAACGCCACCAGCATTATCCTTCAAGTCACAAAAAGGTTGCAGTTTTTCCGTTCTACTGACCGCTGACTGCTCCGGTCACCTGAACCCATCAGCATTCAGAATGCTGAACCGCTGAAAGACTAGAAAGGACAAAGTGCCTGCTCTGCAAACACAACTGAATGCTCTCTGTCCACCGATGAGCTTTACTACTGCACATCTGATCCTGCATGGGATACTCCACAGTCCCCGAGGGCTGAAATGTGCTGCTCACTGTGTGTGAGAGAAAGCACTGTAAACTGCTATTATGGCATTTTACACAGCAAAAAACATACACGCATCAAGAGATGTGACACATATACACACACACTAAAACAAAATGATGCACTGGCATGATGGATACCAACAAATGCAGGACTTTAAGGTACCTAAACAATGCGTTTGTTAGAGAGAGGGGAAAAAAGGAGCTCCAGGAACATTTAGGCCAGATCAGACACAGCTACACATGTAGGATTTATTTTACGTTTGTCACACCCGAGCAAATAACATATTTTTGTCACAGAACCAGCAAAGCGAGACAGGCTTTCAGTAAAACTTCCTTCATCACATTATGAAACTGAAATTTATCCATTAAAAATCGACTAACTCAAAGTGCTTGTCTGGCAAAATGGCACTGCTTCCCATGATTAGTCAGCTGTCATTAGGTGTTAATGGCCTCAGGGCGTCAGTGACACAGTGGAGCGCTGGCGAGTTCAACACTGTTAACACTCTTTGCCCAAATTAAAATGTGCCAATTATCTCGAGATCCTATGATGGCTCTCCAGCAAACAGTCATCACTATAGTGGAACATTTATTCACAAACAAGCATATTATTAAGCTCTTCATTAAACTTGTTTTTTAATGTCCCTACACAAAACAACAACCAGTGAGCGGGCGCTGATTCAGAGTGGTTGTTAAATGTGGTTAAATGGCTGTATGGTAATCCAATAACCCAGCCGTCAAATCATTATTTATACAATTTTAACTTGCAGTTAACAAGCAAAATTATTTTTCCACTGTTGAATCTACAACAAACCAAAGTAAGAAAAGTCCTGATCGATGTGCAGTTGCTGTGCAATTCTCACATTTTAGAGGCGGTCATAGGGCCGACACCACCATCTCTAAAGCATGTGTCAGATTACACAGACGGACTTTGGATCCTTGTTGATTTTTTGTTAAATCTTTACCATACCGTCTGTGATGACAATCTTCAAGCACACTGATGCTTATTGGCATCAAAATTGGCTTTAACTAAGCTCAAACTAAGATTCTTGAGGATTTGTTTATCCACATAACAACATGCGCTGCACTTATGGTTAATTGATGAGAGAAGCAGTAATCTGATGCGGCGTGATATGCTTATCACCGGTGAAGCCTTCATCTTTGAGGATCGTGTATGTAATCTAAGTCCCTTGCTGTGGGAACTTTGCAATGAGGCTGCCGTCACCACAGAGTGCCTGCCAACATCTACTATAATAAACCATTTAGTGTATACATTTCACAGTAACACTTATCCAGATGTTGTGCATCATGTTTGCTGCCCTACGAGAAAAGAAATGAAGGCCCTGTTCATGCAACGTTACAGTGATCGCCATCTTTCTCCTCTTCATTACTGCAGAGTTGCTCCTGCAGTACTGAATAATGACCCAGGCTTGAATAAACAGCACTTTGAGTTCAATTCCAATGAGCGTATCATCCAGCAACAATGAATGTGGCCAACCACTGCCGCAAACTTAAGCTTCAAAAGTTCCATTTTTTGAATACCAGGACATTAGTTTATTGCATTCATTTGTTTATTTTTCTGTATTTCCATGTTGTTTAAAGTGAAATAATTAGTTGAAAAAGATTTATTTCATAAGAAATACATATTCGCTGCCTCTCAATTTAGAAAAAGCCCAACAACAGCATATAACGTGTATTTCAGTCATCACTGTTTGATAAAATTCTGACTTGGGAGAAGCCTCCCGGTTATTAATATTAAATAAATATTTCCCACACCAAACCACCCAAATAGCCACAACATTAAAACCGCTTCAAACTGAACAAACTTGGTCATCTCATTACTGTTCTGTGTTCAATCATGTGATCGTCA
>VOQJ01017404.1:0-15825 GCA_015052665.1 Apistogramma diplotaenia | reverse complement strand
TCTTATCTTAAAGACCTCATAGTACCATATCACCCCAGCAGAGCACTTTGCTCTCAGACTGCTGGCTTACTTGTGGTTGCTAGGATACTTAAGAGTAGAATGGGAGGCAGAGCCTTCAGCTTTCAGGCCCCTCTTCTGTGGAACCAGCTCCCAGTTTGGATTCAGGAGACAGACACCCTCTCTACTTTTAAGATTAGGCTTCAAACTTTCCTTTATGATAAAGCTTATAATTTGGGCTGGATCAGGTGACCCTGAACCCTCCTTAGTTATGCTGCTATAGGCCTAGGCTGCTGGGGGGTTCCCATGATGCACTGAGAGTTTCCTTTCATTCACCTCTTTATATCCCTGTCTCTCTCTCTCCTCAGCAGATGACTGCTCCTCCCTGAGCCTGGTTCTGCTGGAGGTTTCTTCCTGTTAAAAGGGAGTTTTTCCTTTCCACTGTCACCAAGTGCTTATAGGGGGCCATTTTGATTGTTGGGTTTTCTCTGTAGTTATTGTAGGGTCTTTACCTTACAATAAAATGTGCCTTGAGGCGACTATTTGTTGTGATTTGGTGCTGTATAAATACAATTGAATTGAATTCAAAGACGCTTTACAATTTCATGCACTATTCATTCACACCTCAATTATACTTGGTAGCAACAGCTGCCCTGGGGCAGTCTGACAAAAAGTGCGTCTTAAAGTCCGGTGCGACTAGTTTATGTTTTTCTCTTTGTTATGCATTTTTTGGCTGGAGCGACTTATTTTCTGAAAAATGCCGGGACCAGCCGTAGCCCCCCCGTCCTACATTGCTATCCATGCCTTGAGCTTTGATTGTGCTAACTGCTTTTGGCTAAGGTGGTATATGGAACCCTGTGGGGTGCTCCTAGCGGCACAGCACAGGATGAAATGGTAGCATCGTATATCAGACAGCTACAAGGCCATACTGTAATTTATTGAAAGGGATCAAAAAAGTATAATCAATCAATATAGCTGGAAATGTAGTGAGAATGTGAGATTGTGTGTGCATTTGTGTGCTACGTTTAAGGTGTTGATGTCCACACACTGGGCAGATCGTTTTAGCATGAAATCCCATTCAGTGAATCAGAATCCATTCCATGTTTATTTTTATCCAGATGCTACAAACCTTTTTCCAGACACATTCTCCCTCCCCCCCCTCCCCCCTCTCTGAGTGACAGCTTTATTAGTGGAGTTCTGTAAGGTTTTGTCACAGCGGGACAAGTAAGACATGACTGTGCAGTCTGTGCTGTTTGTTCACATTTTGTTGCAATAAATCAAGACCGGTATCCAAACTGAAGCTGCAGGCGAATACTTAAGATAATCCAGATAAACCAAGATGGCCCGTAATGCCACATGCTGCAGTGTTGAGCTTGACCTGTCACATCTCCACAGAGGTGGAGCAGTAATTTTCCGGCACCACCCTGCGCGCCGGTACAATGCTGACACACTGCTGGCAGCTGACACGATTTGGAGGCAGCGTGTGAAAGTCAGCGCAGACATTCCCTCAGTAATGCTGTTTCTCGGGCTTGTAAGAGTCACATTCAGTCAGAGGACAGGAGGGGAACTGCTGCCTTAATGCGAGCACGGCTACATGACAGTGTATAAGGGCAACTTGTGTGTGAGTGAGACTGTTTAAGAGTGAAAACTCAGCAAAGCTGTCCCACTCTATTTCCTCAGCTTCTCTTTTCACTCTATAATTATCAATAGTGGGCCTAAGGCTCCGTTGGCACGGTGACAATACATTACAAATGAAGCCTGTCGGCAGCCGTGGGGACTGAAGAATCAAACACACTCTCCTCTCCTCTCTTATTCTCTTTAGTCGCTGCCATCATCTGTCCTTATCTGTGTCCTGTTTCCACTTCATCCCAGCGCAGCTATTTGAATCTTACATGTCTTTGAAGATGTCTTGTGTTTTGCTGTGCAGTTAAGTTGTGACTCCTTTTTTTACGAGTGTGTGTAAATACAATTAAGCTCAGTGTTATGTCGTTGGGCTGTCTGGCTCATTTGTATTAATATTTCAGCTCCACAGACGGCTGCATGCTGTATGTAGATGAATTATATAAGAGTGCGAGGGGAGGGAGGAGGGGGGCGGGTGGAACAACCATTTCCACTTTATCACAATCTGACTCTGACCTCATCTGTTTGAGGTGTGTTTAAAGTAAAAAGATTGAAAGAGTGTGGCGCTGCAGACGGAGCGTGTGCAGATGTGGCGATGAGGTGTGTGCTTTGTTTGGCTCCTTTTTCTCCTTGAAACCAGCTTCCACAGCGATTGATTTGAGCCCATGCGTGCAGTCAGCCATGACAAAGAAAAAATACAATTACCCAGATGTCATAGCAAAATTTTATTTAACAGCAGCAAAATTTGACAACTAATTCCCTATAGTGCATTATGATGTAAGTGGATTCAGGTATAACCTGAGACCTGGATACATTAAATGCGATTAGCAAACAATATATAAAACAGTTAATTGATCTGTAATACAGGAAAAACAGAAGGAAGACCAGAAAACAGAAGACTAAAAGTGCCAAATTTGAACTGCTGAGCTCAGATTTCTCCGGCATTTCCAGCTCTAATGAATGAGATGGTGAAGGCGAGCTGATCCCAGATCAGCGCAGAGAAGATTGAAACCTGCAGGTATTCTTGTCCTCTCTGATGTTACAGTGATGCCGAGTCTTAGTGTGCAAATGAAGCAGTCCGCCAAAGAAAAACCTTCATGTAACACTCGACCAGATTAGCTTTTGACTTGTACTTTTATAGCCATTAATTACATTTCTATATATAAATCTGCAGATCTATGAGATCTCTAAAAACAAAGTGCTCTTCGTTAATAAACCGATTCATTTCCTTTTCTTACTAAAATCCAGCAAAGTTTAGTAATAAAATTAGAGTTTGACCCACGTATGAATAGAACAGAATTATTAGATAAATACAGTGGATAGTAACCAGCCTACCTAAACATCATAAACCTCTTGATTATTTGCCAACTTTGATTTACAGGTAAAATTATCAACAGTGCATCTGAATAACAAGTAATATATGAAAATAAAAGACAATATATTCTATATTCTTTCTAAGTAGCAGCTATTGTGTGTGTGTGTGTGTGTTTCCAGATGCATATGAAACAGGTGGATGATGCGTTCACAGGGGGTAGTTGCACACATGGTCTTGTTAAAGGCAAATAAGACATGCAGCACGTCTGCATGTCACAAAAAAGTGTAATAAAAGATGGATCATTACAGCATCAGTACAGGAAAAAGCTGCCCTGCAGCACTTATGCCAGGACAGAAATGCACACTGGTGGTTGTACAAGCAGAAGCCACTGTCTTCCTATTACAGTTATTGATCTGTGATGTGGAATATTTGAGAGTATGGAAACTTTAAACAGTCGAGTGGGTGCCGGGTGTCATGATTGTAGCTTCCATAACACTTGATGTAGATTTAAACAAGCACACAGCAGCAGTCAGTGGGTCACCGTTACTTGTTGTGAACCATTTTGTCCTTACAGTCATTTACACATCATGTGATTTTTTTTCCTCTTCACCTTATCACAGTGAAGGTGAAGTGTACTGCAGGGTCCTCGTTGCAGTCCAGTGAAACTGACTAAATAGCCAATTGTGGTGCATTTAATACCAATCAAACAGAGAAATGCCCTTTGCAGGACTTGCATTTCCTGGTTTGTGACAGTCTTACTGAGGTAGTGCTGCATCCCAAACAAGCCACCCTGAAGTGCAATATTCATCTTAAAATCTTAGACTTTTCAACTTCTCCTAAACTGACCACTTTATCCAATATCAAAAAATAATTGATTCCCTGAAATTGTGCTGGGCGATATTTCACTGACAGGAAAAAATGATGACATCAACAAGCTTGCCACCACAACAGCCAATCACAGTCAACACGTCTCCGGTTCCCTCAACAGGAGACGTGTTGGAAACATTAGCTGTTTGGGCAACCGGTGATGTGCCAAAAAACTGACTTCTTGATGGGATTTAAGCAGCACTTGTATATAAAACGAAGATATTACCTGTTTTGCAAGTATCCTTACGACTCTGCGTTACTGTATCTACATTATAGTCAATCGAGTCTTTTTTGGCCACTTAAAATATGTTTATCAAACTGTAATGTTATTTTGGATGTTGCAATTTCTGCTGCCCTCCTGGCCAAAACGCTCTAAAAGCAGATAAAGCATATATAAAGGTCACTTTGCCAAAAAGTGGTTGCAGCTTCTACCTTGTGACAGATGTTGTTTATCACTCAGAATGACCAAAATGTCATTAACAGTTTAAATGCAGATTTTCATTTTTTGGCACATTACCAGGAAGCTGCGTAGAAACTCCATCAATCAAAAGAAAGGTCACATGGTTCAGTTCAATTTAGCTAACATAAGCTAATTCAAATTTTGCTAAATTAAGTAAGATTGTAGGGTAAAAGTTACATCTTTTATTTATATGTCTGAGCTGTTTTTGACCTGATTATATTTAAGATTACATGTGACATGTTTGATTGGGGCACAAACAGAGGTGGAAATGCTTTGTATTTGTGATTAGGCTAATGGCCAATTATTAATAAAGTCATGCATTATTGTTTTTTCTGCAAAGGGAGCTGAAAAGCAAACCTTGTGCCCACATGGTAAGATGATGACATCCTTGAGTCTGGCCACAAGGCTCTAAATCCACTGTTCTTTCAATTTTGATCAAAACAGATGCTGCTTAGAATACTAATATAAATCTATATTATTATCGAAATCATTCAATACAGGGAAAAAATAGCGCGATAACATTTTCATCCTCATCACCCAGCACGACCCCAAAGCACCATTTTTACGGTTTGTTCAGTGATTTCACGGCGAGGCTGGAAACAGATTTTAGAGCGTTACTCGATCTTGGCTACGAGGTGCCTCACAAGCCTCTGGAGGTCCTGGGTCCGGTGCTCAGTGGTCTTCAGCACTTCTTCGTGATTGGCCTTTTCCTTGCTCTCATAATCCGTCACAACCTTATTGGTGATGAGGGACAGGCCCAGGACACGCAAGCCACAGTGACGAGCCAGCACCACCTCTGGGACCGTGCTCATACCTGCGCAGAGGGCGGAGTTTCAGCACAGGAAAGCATCCCTTTAAAGCTCGTTTAGTTCCTGAACAAAGGTGGGAACATTACGGTGTAGGTCGAGCTCCAAACACACAGAATCCTTCATTTCCCATGATGCAACTTGACAACAAATTTTACTATATTGTCCCTGCTTAATTAACCTCCATGTTTTTTTTAATGTCCCACTTTGTGAGGAAGACTTTCTCTTATACATTTGTAGCTCCCATCTGAAACAAGAACAACACTTTACAGGCTATGAAGAACAAGAAGAAGAAAAGGGTGAAAATATGTAATTATTTTTGGCCTCTTGGGAGAAGTGAGAAGAAGAAGAGCCTCCCAAATTCTTTTTTCTGAAAAACCTATAAAGCTCTGGTGAACTAAAATTAACTGCAGAGTCAAATGATAATTATCTTTTCAATTTTACATATAGCCATTTGAAGCATTGCTGAAATAAAAAAAGGATTATGGCAGTGAAAGTGAACATTTGTTTTCATCAGGCCGGACTAAAATGATTATTCTGTCAAAAAAAAAAAAAGCATATTTTCCCACAATTTGGCACTTACTTTTGCTGTGGGCTGACATACATAAAACTAATCTATATTATTATTTCAAATTCAGATATTTTACAGCTAAGAGGAGAGATGCAGTTAACACCTGTTTATACCACATTCCAGTACATAATAACACAAAATCAAAGCACCTGCAGTGAAAGGTTCCACAGGCATGTGATGGGAACCTGTGATTTAGTGATGTTCTAGTTGTGTTTTCCCCCTCAAGCAGAACAGAAAAGGCTGGAGAGGAGTCATTAGTTTGAATTTGAAAGTAAAATTTAATGGCACGATTATCTGCGTAATTCTGAAAAGTCGGGGTGCTTGATCCATTCGGGGAGGTGGTCGTGAATCTTATGAGCTCTGTTCTGTAGTCTGGGTTCAGTCATTTGCCTTGGAGTGAACTGGGAGGCAGTGGGATCCCAGTTTGAGCTCCACTAGATAATCTGGTCTTTGGATTTAATCATAAATGCATGAAAAGTTCCTCCTACACTGTCATGAGGGCACATCACAAAAAACTCAGATTCTTCCGCACACAAACTGTTTACTACTGCCTTCCAGACTCTGCATGTAAAAATTAATATTTTAACTATGCACCTGAATTATTTACATAAAAGCCCAGTTTGTATTTGGACCGACTTCACCTTCAAGAAGAGAAAAGCTCTGTGCAGCACAGTTCTGTGTAACTGTACACAACCATGCAGTGTGAGTGGGGGGGAAAAGACTGTGAAGCTTTGAGGAAATGCAAAGTCATTCATATTGCATGACTTTGTAAAAACTGGAGGTTATGTAATAATAGCAGGAGACCCAGGTGTCAACAAACAAGTAATAAATACAAGCTCAGGTGAGTCAGGAGGTCCAGATGAAAGAAAGGATCCTTTAAATAAAGCAAAAATTTGCATGCATAGATTTTTAAGCCCTAATAATGTCCCTCAGTTATATATTGTGTACTTTTGAATCTGGGCTTTGATATCATGTCATTAAGGATGAAAGAATAAGAAAATATTGAGTATCATAAAAGCTTTTCTTCTGCACTGCCCAGTGAATTAAGTGAAAATTGATGTTTTAACTTCCACTCGCTCCAGCTACTGGGAACAATGTAGCTGCTCTTTGCATATCGTCAGATCCATGTTTGTTTAAAGGTCTGTGCAGAGGCTCGGGCAGTATCCCTTTAACTGAGCATGAAGGAGCTGTACTAACCCACGGCATCAGCCCCCAGCTTCTGCAGGAGTCTGCACTCAGCAATGGTCTCATATGTTGGTCCAGCCAACATGCAGTAAACCCCTTCCTTCAGGAAACTGTCGCAGTCCTGCTCCTCTGCTGTCCTCCTGGCCAGGGCCCTCAGCTCACGGTCATACGCATCTGACATGCACGGGAACCGCACTCCAAACCTGACGGGACAATAATGCATGAAGTAGCGCGCACACAGTTCAGGTTTCCCTTTCATAGCCCGCCTGGGTGCTTCTGTACCTCTCATCGTTGTGCCCACACAGAGGGTTCTGTCCTGCAAAGCCCGGCATGTTGATGTGATCTTTAATGAGCATGATGTCTCCCACACTGTAGGTCTCATTGAGCCCCCCTGCTGCGTTTGTCACAATCAAAGTTTTCACACCCAGCAGATAGAAGACTCGCACCGGGTACGTCACCTGGAAAGATAAATACGGTTATGCTTCAGTGACAGCGGCTGTCACTCTCTTACGGTTGTATGGTTTGTCAGAATATCACAAAAGAGAGTTATGGGTAACCTGGGAATAACAACAAAGGAAGCAAACCATCACAGGAAGCCAACATTTTAAAAATGCCAGCTTCTTTATGCACTGGTGTCAGTCTGATTTTTATTACTGTAGGTTCCTGCGCATGCGTGGAACCGTTGTGGTTCTGTGCTAACCTTTACAGGGCAACTGATGGCCCATAAATGATGGTTGCTTCTTCTTTTTTTTTTTGCATTGCTCCAGAGACTGAACTGCGAATGAAAACGTTCTGCTAGTTAGTGCAGGAATGCTATCGAGTGCTATCGAGTAGCCTGCTATCTTGATAAGGTCAGTGCTGTCACTTTGGAACATTGGTGTGTTTGATAGAAGATTTGCATAATAAGCTCACACTGAACTGTGTTCCAAGGACAAAACTTTATGCACAAGTTCCATATGTAACAATAAGACTGCAGTACCTCTGAACTAGTGCCTTGCAAGAAAATAGTTGCAGTGATTTATTGAGACGTGCAAGCATACATGGAAATGCAGCACATAAGGCAAAAAAAAAAAAAGAGTAATGCTTCAGTAGTGATGAGGTCCAGGCTCTGGGGAGGCCAATCCGAGACTAAAGCTGTTGTGTATTTTTCTATCTATGTGTGCTTTTATTGTATTGGCAGCGTATTTATGATCATTGTCATGTTGAAAAATGAAGCTGTTTACAGATGTTACTTCATGGTGACTCAAAATCTGACTTTGCTACTTTCCTAATTCCATCTCTGTGACAAGCTCCCCAGCACTGCTGCTGTCCGACATGCAGCCCCAAACCCTGACGGAGCCTCCACTGTGTCGCACAGATGGCTGCAGACTCTCACTGCTGCTGCACCTTCTCCTGATCTCCTCCATAAGACCTTTGTCTGCTGATTTCTCAGGCCAGTACCTCAGCGTTTTCTGCCTGATTCCCCTGGTTAAGAAGATTCCTCAGTTTTCTTGCTGAGACATACCACGTTTTCAGCTCTTTGGGAGTCACCTTGCTGGTGAAAACATGCAATTTTATGTCTGTCAGACTGTTTTATCTTTGGCACGTTTCTGTGTGGCGAAAGCCAGATGATGTGCCAGGAGTCAGACGTTCTTTCTGAACCTTGAGCTGACTGTTAACCAGTAGGAACGGACATCTCCAAAAACATCAGAGAACCTTTGCAATTAAGCAATATTTTGATAAATTGAGCAGATATTTGAGGTTTACACCTAAAAACATCATAACAGTTTATTTTGTGTTACAGAAAGTGAAATATTTAAAACTTATCTCTTTCATTTGAAAATTTCCTGCAGTGGCTTCAGCCCACATTGAATGATGGGGACCACAAAGGATATTCCCAATCTGACCTTCCAATGCGGGAACACAAGGCTGCATTTGGAGGCACATTCAAAATGTGGCCCCTGAATTGGGACACACACTTATTGGTAGATAGTAAGGCAATATTGATGACTGCTAACTGACATCTTATTAAATATTTAAGCTCAGCTTACAAATTAAGCTTTTAGACATTAAAAAAAGGTTATATTTTCAACACTTAACAGAAAATGTGTAAAACTTCTTGAACTTCTTAAATCATACTGCAAACATGAATGTAGTTGAGCTCCCAGCGTGCCACTGTGAAATATTATTTATTTACATGAGGGTTACTACTCCCCAACATTGGAGTTTATGATGCTAACGGGTTTAGATCAGTGCGCTGCCATGTGAACACACAGGGCAAAGTCTAGAACGTCCTGTCAGAAAAGCTCATTTACTCCCGCTGGCATCTGCATGAGTCAAAACTTAACCTGAGTAATAAAAAAGTCAAAACTTATGCCGATGATTCATGTAGAATATTTGTTGTCTAAAGTTTTGATTGGATATGTTGGGGCTATAATGCATCTGGCCTTCTATTGTGTACAAAACTGGATTTTATGATTCATTATGTGAAGCATTTTATGTGGATATGGCACACAAACGCTGGTAATAAAAGTCAAAGCAGGATACGTAGCCTCCATAGGCCAAAGGGCGGTGCCATGTGACACGCTCTGTGGTTTTCTTAGTGCCAGCTCAGCTCTTCAGCTGATCATTCCATAAACTTTGTAAATTGTTACCTCAAGCCTTGGCTCTACAGCAGGCTAACCCTTTCCTTTATATAATACAATTACAGTATAATATTTAAGGCTGGGAGAAAGTCTTAATTGTCTCAGAGAGCAGTTTCCTCCCACAGGATTTATGCAACGTGAAAAAAGTCTGATTTAAAGAACAATAACCCATTTTAAAGGCAGTTTCAACAGAATGTTTCCTCAGTGTGACTAAGTCCGAGTAGTACAGTACAGTACATCATTTGCATCAGCAAAGTCTCAAGACACAGAAATGAGTCGGGTTGTGTAATGGAAACGTTGTATTTGTTCCAGAGTTGCTTGTTTATTCTCAGCATAATAATGCTGACTCATGAGTTATGAAACTATTCTATGAAACATGATTGATACAGTCTTGAGGCCCCTGAATGTTCTGCTGAGGGAATGACTACGGCATATAAATGTGAAATGACTACACTACTCTGGGTCTGCGTGCCGGGCCAGGCTTTGGGTGCCATATGCATATGATAACCTTTTAATGAAAACCCTGAATGATGACTGCTCTTTATTTAGCTTGTATGTTTTATTATCTAATTTTTTTGCAGCAACCTCCAGCTGTTCACCAATAACAAACACGCCTTTATCAATGCACCAACCAGTAGTTACATGGAGGCCACTCAAAATGCCATTAGATCACAAGTATTGCAGCATAGCAGTGCTGTGGACAAATAATGTAATGCCAAGATCAGAGTGTTTTTAGCCAAACCAGCATCAAAGTAGTTTAACATCTGCTTGGATAGATTGGTACTCCTCTGCCCTTTGTGTGTAACCAGCATTTCATGTATTTTCTCAGGAATAACTATAATCACTGTTGGCTCACAGCGAGAAGGTCCAGGTTCAAATCCAGCCGTCTGCATGTTCTCCCCGTGTCTGCGTGGGTTTTCTCCAGGTACTCCGCTTTCCTCCCACAGTCCAAAGACGTGCACTTAGTGGGCTTACAGTAGGTTAATTAGTGATTCTAAATTGCCCATAGGCGTGAATGTGAGTGTGATTAGCCCTGCGACAGGCTGCCGACCTGTCCAGGGTGTACCCTGCCTCTCGCCCTATGACAGCTCCAGAAGACTGAAAAGGATGAGTGGAAAAAGATGGATGGATGGAATAACTATGAACTGTATATAAAAGATGGAAGTGGCCAATGTGACATCACTCATCATGTTAGTGATGCCCCATCTTGAAGCTTCAAAATGCTGCCATCTTTTTAAGATCAGTTGTGATGAACAAGGTGCGTAGCTGAGTACCGACTTATCAATCAAAAGACGGGTCTGCCTTAAAATCTAACCTGCTTTTACATCTGTTTTGACTGTAATTTTGACCACACGTCTCAAACCTCATGAAAGAGCTGCCATAAATATCCCGGAGAAGGTGTCTGTTACCCTGGCAACTGTCTCAGTGAGAATACAGACGTCGTTGGGGATATTAAATGTGATCACACCGAACACAGAAGCTTTGCTAGCACCCCAACGCTGACATTGAACTTTAGTGTAAAACTGTGGAGTAAAAGTAAAATAAATACTCAAAGTACAGATACCTGAAAATTCTACTTAAGTACAGTAACAAAGTATCTGTACTTTGTTACTTCCCCCCTCTGACCGTAAGCGGCACATCAACTCTTCGTACTGCAGCTTACCGTTTGTATGTTGTAGCCCTCGTAGAAATGGAATCGCCCCTGCATGCAGACGCAGTCGCGGCCATTCAGCTCGCCAAACACAAGCTGCCCTGCGTGGCCCTGCACTGCACAGCACATGCACAGTATGAGCCACTGTTTGCATGCTTATGCACACTGTTCCAACAGTAATAGTGAGTTTTAGGAAACAGCTTACCAGTGCTGGTGGGAAAACCTGGAATTTCCTCATACTTGAACGCTTCCCTGTTGCCTAGAAGATCAGCCAGGCCGCCCAGGCCTGAACCACAGATGATGGCCACTTTTGGACGCTGCTCCGTGTGCTTGAGCAGCCAGTCTGTTGTCTCCTTATAGTTTTCATAACTGTAACTGAAAGCATTAACGTATTTTTAAAACGGAGAAGGAACATAAACAATATAAAACCCACACAAATGCAGTTTAAACTGAGAAAACAGAGGAACCAGTAGAACTGTTTCAGCTGATGGGCTGCTTTAACTGCTAAAGACGGTCACTGAAAGTGAGAACTGTAGGCCGTCGGCAAGATCCGTGAGTTTTGTTCAGCTAAAGCTTCTGTGTTGTTCTGTGGGTCAGTACGAGATCGTCAGTCCTAACTGGTTTGACCTGTTGACTATGTGAGCAAATGGTGTTCATTCAAGATGTTAAAGGTTACAAAACTCATGCAAAGCTGTTGCTCATTGTCTCGTTGGTAGTGAAAGCCACTGCTCTGTAACTGCCCAGTGTTCAGTTCTTTGATTTTGTTTTTTTATGTCTTTAATTGTTTGTTTCCTTTTCTTGTTGATTCTTAGTTCGCCATCGTTTTTGAATCATGTTTATGTCTCCTTAGTTTTCTGTTCTGGTTATTTTGGGTTTGGTCCTGTTTTCTCTGATGTCCTGTTCCTTGCCCTGTCTTTTGTGTTTTGCTTTCCTTGACTTCCTGTTCTGTCCTCATTATGGCTCAACCCTTTGTCTCATGCCTTGTGTTTAGTTTGACTCCCCGATGTTTCCCTGTATGTCAGGGATGCCCGAACCCAGGCCTCGAGGGCCGGTGTCCTGCAGCTTTCGGATGCAGCCCTCCTTCAACACACCTGAGTCAAACAATTAAGTCATTAGCAGGACTGTGGAGAACTTAACTGCATACTGAGGAGGTGATTCAGCCATTTGATTGAGGTGTGTTGCAGCAGGGTTGCATCTGAAAGCTGCAGGACACCGGCCCTCGAGGCCTGGGTTCGGGCATCGCTGCTGTATGTTGTCCTGTCTGCTGTGTGTCTTGTTTCTGTTTTGGCTCTTTCTGTTTTACTTTACTTACTACTTGTTGTGCTCGGTTTAGTTTTGCTCCCCTTGGTTAATTAGCTTGATTCTGTTCACCTGTGCCTTGTTATCCTCAGCTGTTTCCTTTCTGCCATCGTTACCTCCTGTGTTTCGGTTTGTCCTTTGTCGTGTCCTCCCTCCTGTAGGTGTGGTTTTGTTCCAGTCACACATGCGTTAAGTGCTCCCAGGTTTATGTTTTACTTTGGATTATTATTACAATAAATAACGGTGTGCCTGCCACACCGTTATTCATGCTAATTACAGGTAAAAACATCTGCTGGAGGAGAAATGCGGCATTAAAAGTACATTGAGAAGGAACACCGTGTGAAAATATGATTAAATAATGCATTGTGCAGCACACTAAAGGGTTTTTAGTTTCCCATTTTGAGCGCACCAGCCAAATTATTATTCAGGGATACTGATTTGATTGGGAATGCCCCAAGGTACTGTATTATACAAAGTCTGAAACAGTCTGTAATGCTGGTTATAAATCTGGTTGTAAAGCTATAACCTTGTTAATGTTCCCTCAAAGCCTCAAGCTTTGTTATTAAAACACAATGATACTTGAGGCTGCAGCCTTTACAGTAAAAGGTGCAACCTGACGTGTCAGATGGGTCTGGGAAAGGCTTCACCAGAGCCATCTGAAACAGGAGAAAGCCTGATCTAAGATGACCGCTGCATCCGAGGAAATATTCCATCCCATCATTCCTGTATTCCACTTGTTTCCTTGCTTAAAACTAGCCTGGAAATATTTTAGCTACAGGACTTTTGACAACTGGGAGTCCAGTCAAAGTGAGGTAAGAAAATGGGCCAACTGCCAGATATCTGAGGGGGTAAATGCATCAAAATGTTATTCAGACTAAAAGTAGCAGAATCATTATCCAGCCTGTCAGCTGCAGACGTGGCCCTCTGACTAATTCTTCAGGTGGTAATGGCAGCTTTGCACAGGAACACCAGTCAGGATGATTTACACGTGACTGCACTAACGTCTGCTGGATTAGAAAGTGGGGAATGATTGACAGCAATTCAGGTCATTTTAACTATCTTATGTTATTTTTTTTAAATCAGTGATTTATAAAATCCCATGAAATTGAAACATGGAGGTATCAGCAAAGGTGTTTAATGTGCAACGTAGTCATAAAATCATCTCTTATTCAGCAATAACATGACGTTTCTCATACCTGTAATTCTACTTTAATTTTTTTATTCGATAGGAAGTTCACCTCTGTTTTACACAAAACTGATAGCAGGTGTGGCTGCTAACTTTTCAGAGCTTCTTCTCTGTGAGTTAGCATATTACAGCCATGCAAAAATGAAGGTTTTCATAGGACTTGATGCAGTGCTGCAGAAAGCTAATTACAGCCCATGATTCAGAAGCAAATTTAGCAGCAATAACTTGACTGAACTTTTTCCTGTGAAACGTTATCTGCCCATCATGTCACTGTGGAGGAATTTTGCCCATTTTGATGTACAACGCTGCTGCAGTTCATAGAGGTTTGCGGGCTTTCATTTATGCACAGCTCTCTTCAGGTCCTGCCACAGCATTGCAGCACCTTGATTCTTTCTTCCACTTTGACTCAGTGAAAAGTTCCAGAAATCTTGTGTTTTGTTCAGATGTAACTTTGCAAAGCTGTGTTGAAGAGGGTTTCGCCTCCAAACAAGTCACACTTATTCAGTCTCTGTTTAATAGTGCTGCCTTGAACTTAAATTTTAAAATGCTAACTGAGGCCTGTAGAGTCTGAGATTCAGAGGTTTCTCTGAGGATTTCACAGTCTGACATTGGAGTGAATTTACTGGGATGTCCACTCCTGAGAAGAGTGTGGCATTTTGTTAACACGCATGCTCCAGGACCAGCAACGTGCCAAAGCTTCTGCTTTAAAAGCGGAAGTGAAGTGAGATTGATAACACCTAGCTGCTGCTTCCCCTTTTCACTCCTGTGGAAGCAGTAAGGGCGTACTTCAGGACTGTTTGGTGTTAAGTGTAGAAGAACACGCAGTGACATGCTCCTGATGCGCATTAACTGCACAAATGCGGTAATATATGGATAAAAAATTAGAATTTATTCTTTTTTTCCCAGTTCAATATCTACTACATAAATATGAACTGTCCTTTAAATCAAGCTCATTCTTTATTTAGGTTGCATTAGTATTTGAGCACGCTTTGTGATTACATATAAGAGCAAGCAGGAAGTGCGCTTGTGAGGGCGCCCCCTCTCTGCGCGCGGAGCTGTCCGTGGTGCTGCGGGGACTTTGTATTCAGGCTCTGAAGCGCACCCCCTTTCCAGGCTGCCTGCCACATATTTCTGCCACTGGCAACACAAAAGTCCCGAAAATACAAAAGAAAGCTCGACTGGTCGCTCGGCCCTCAGGCTCTCAATCGGAAACACAAGACAGGACTATTAAGTGAGGAAACATTCAACCAGTTTGACAAGGTGCGACATTCATTCCGCGCGAGTTATGCATTTAAAAAACATTTACATAGCAGGTTTTTCTTCTTCTCTTATTTGCATTGGTGGTAAAGACGCACACCTGTAACACACACGACAAGCCTACGTCATAGGCAGGACAACACTCATTGGCTGCTCTAATCCTCAGAAATAAGCGTCTTGTCACTTCTGCCTTCTCTAATCGGTTCTCACGAAATGCGTCATGTCAGCTTCACTGATTATTCTTTAGGCTTCCCTTAACACATTAACACACCAATTAGGCAGCAGAGGAGCCTTAGAAGCCATGAGGCTCATTTCACAAACATCCAGCCTTGTCATTCCTACCTGCACTGACCGCTCGACAGGGATGCTGCTTCCATATCCGACGATGGTGACGATGAGGCGCTGCTCAGTGTTTATTTAGACAGGTGCTTCCTGTCAGGAGCATACAGTACGCCAGTTAAAGCAGCCGATGGAGATTCTGCTGCTGTGGGGGCGGGGGACGTGCTACGCGCTCACGTCACGGCTCGTCGTGGGGGGAAAGGGGCGGGGCTTACACAGACAAGCGGTCCCTTTGAAGAATAGAAAATCCAATTTTCTAGCAGGCTGGGCAACTCACTGATCCGTTCACTGGAAGAGACACGACCGGGAACAGGGGGAGAAGCAGTGAGAGGACAGCAGAGGGGAAAGTAAAGAGAAACATAAGGAAATAATAATAATGAAAAATAACATTAAAGTTGTGTTTTTTCACTGCTCAAATAAAATCAAACACTCCAAATCACTCAGTTTCACTAAACACCAGTTCCAGGGAGCCCAACATGATAAAGTCCCACATGCCTGAAGCATGCTGCGCAAATAATCTCTCTCCCTTGTCTCTGTTGCTCTAACAATTAAAGTGCTGACTCAGGGTTTAGTGGAAAAGAATGAAAGTGAAAACACACACACACACGCGCACACACACACACAAAACCCCAAATACAAAACAGTATA
>VOQJ01017400.1:0-17118 GCA_015052665.1 Apistogramma diplotaenia | reverse complement strand
CAATGCATTTTGTTGGTGATGCTCAGCACTGCTCTGACAGAAGCACTGTTGTGCAGTAACTTTTACTGCTGTGCAGTAACTTTTTGAAACTTTAACTGTGTGCTGCTCATGTTGACTGATTTCACTTTTATTTGTCACTATCCAAAGTTCTTATTGTAACATGGTTATGGCTCTTTTAGTATCTTACAACAATTTTATTGGAGCCCAAACTAGAACAAAAGAATCGGCTCAGGAACAATGCTGTTATGTTTGAAGGTTGAGGTCCTCCTTGGTCCTGTGCAACAGATATCCCAGGAGTGTTGACTGGCATACCTTGAAGATCAGTTGCCCCTGTCCCTGTTTATGCATGTCAGCCACCCCTGCTACCCCCTCATCTCCCCACCCGATCTATCGCATAACTCTGGCAGGGGCAGAGACACTGGATAAGTCTGTGGGAACCCGTGTGAATGCTCTCCCTAATCACCTTATTCCAACTGGAGCTGATTTAGGAAAAAACTCTGAACATCTACGTGCAACTTTATGATTATTAATTGACAAATATGTGCAAAAGTGTCTTGTTTTGCTTTTTGCGGTGATTCCTCTTTGAGCACGAGAGACAGCGGGAGACAAAGAAGCTTCACAATCAGTTGATGCTTCGGCTAATATCGTTCTCACAGTGATTGAATGTAGCAAGTGTTCAGCACCTTGGGTGACATATTTGACCCGCTACCTGCCTCAGACTGTGTCAAATGCTGCGTTGTAGAATGTGTGTTTTTGCACGTGTGCGTGCACTGCACACAGACACATGCTTGCATGTCTTTGTGTTTCTCAAGCTTGCATTCGAAGCCCTGAAATTCAAGTTTACCGGTGTGCCCCGCTGCAGCCAGCCTCCTGGGTCAGAGGTCAGGCTGGTAACTTCAACGAAGGGGGAGGGGGGGGGGTCTACATTTACACGCTATACAGATTGCCCATGACACTGGTTGCTATTAATAGGCAGAGGATTGCTGCACGGCATGCACCCAGTCCATTCGAGTGTGTGAACATGGGACAAGAAAAAACAGAGGAATCTGACCTTAACTGGCCACAACCTCTGACCACTTATTTAGTGTTGATGACACAGGGGCAAGTGTTTCATTTGGTGTAGTATGGACAGACTAATGATTTATGTAATGGGTGTCAGGTATACATAATACTTTGTTCATGCTTTCATAGTACTTCAGTTAGGGTAACTTCAGAGTTAAAATGATCAAAAACTTAATTCAGGTACTTCATGTATCAAATACCAAATATAAGATTTTGCCATGAAAAACACTAAACTGTCTGCAGTAATGCTTGAGTACTTATCATCATGGCAATAATTTATGTTTAATCATTATTGGTTAAATTCCCTGATCTGCTTCTTAATCTGATTAATCTAACAAATCACATCTATGTTCTTGGGAAGTTGTACTGCACTGCTAGCAAGTGCTACGTGCTGGAGTCAGCTTGCTATGAAATACATTAAAGGGCCAAAACTTGTGTTTTAGCTGCTTACTGGTGGCAAACATTATTCATTCTGAAGTTTTGCCTTTTTTTATTTACACCATGAACCATGACACAAAGTCACTGGAATTTATGGCAGCATTTTGGTGTATGTCATCGTCGTGGATCAACACCTACCTGCTCCACAAACAAAATTTTACTATAGTATGGTTGATTTGTTAACTGACTATTGATGGATAACAAGCCACTGAGTTCCACAGCGTTGTAGCTCAGAAACATCTGCTCTAGATTGTCAGGAGGGATGAAAACGGTATTTTAAACAGCTGCTGCCAAAAATGATAATTGGTTCCCCTGATACAGTTCTGCCTCATCCCTGAATGTAGTACATAACACGCACAACATGCTGTATTCCAAACCTACTATATGTGCCTCGCCTGCAGCAGCAGAAGGCCACTTTTAACTCAATTCTAGACTCAAAGTGTTCTCTCATTCATTGCCGTCCACCATCCACTTTTATGTGTTACTGTACAATGAGGTCCTAAGATGCTAATAAAGCGCTGTTTTGCGTAAAATCCACTGACTATAAGATGCTTTGCTGATAAAGTGTCTCATGAAAACTCAGGCAATTATTTGAAACAGAAACCTGCTTTCGAGGGCTTTGACAGGTGTTTGTGTTGATTTATCTGTGCACAGCTTTTGTTAGCATCACAGCGTTGTCACATTAGTTATCACATGGCCTTTATTTAACCAAGCAACTGTTTAGCAAAATTATTTAAGGAATCAGATGGACCGCTCTTCAAGAAGGTTTGAAGCGTCTTCAGAAGGAAGTACTAAAACAGTGGATCCTGTTACATGCAAAACTATTCAATTCAGCTGACAAACTTTTCCATCCACGTCTGGATCTTTAATTTACCGTTTCCTTTTTTTCCTGCTCTTGGATATCCAATACCGGCAACTTCTCCTGCGACTGCCTGAGAGTCAGAGGGGGAAAGTTTCCATGCTGCCCCAGTGCTTGCTCTTGGCAGGACAATACCACTGTAGACTGAACTGTTTCCGTCGATCCACCTCTGCTATTAGAGCACTCCCTCCTCCACCCTTGATTTCTCGCTTTTTTTCACTGCCTCACAACTTTTACTGTACCAAAATAAGCTATCTCTGCTTTGCTGTCATTGTCTTTGTTTTGCTCTGTGTATATTTCTACTGTAGCTAAAAAATGCTAGACAGTCAAGCAGCCAGGCCACCGACCATGACATCTTTAAGACTGAAAGATAAGGTGAAAAGAAAACATTTATAGTGAATTTTAGTTTTTTTTTTAAAATAGTTTTTCTGAATCAAGGCACAATTGTCACAGCAGGAATGCCACGATCAGCAGTCGTAACGCAGATCTCAGAAAAGGCATTTTTCACAATACAGACTCACCTGTGCGAAATACACCACAGCAATGAAAGCTTTTCTCACATATGTAGAAACATAAAAAGCCAGTTGATCACTTCAACTTTTTGACCACTGAATAAAAATCCTTTCAATTCCTTTTACAGAATTGCTGAAATGGAGAAAAGCAAAATTATATTCATGAAGCTATATGCATCAGAAAACAAAGACAATACACAAAGGAAACAGTCTGAGAACATAGGACCAACTACTGTGTAGTCTAGTAAAGTCATGCTACATACTGTAAATTCAGCAGCCACTTTATTAGGTACACCTGTTCAACTGCTTGTTAATCAGTTGCAACAAATCAGAGGCCAGCAATTTAAAACATTTAGGCATGTAGACAGGGTGAAAGCCTGCTGAAGTTCAAACTGGGTACCATGAAAAAAGGCGAGTGACAGTGGCATGGATTTTGGTCTGAGTGTTTTCTGAAACTGCTGAGCTGCTTGGATTTTCCCACACAGCCATATCTGCACTTTATAGAGAATGGTACAAAAAAAGATAGAACGTCCAGTGAGCTTTCTGGCCGAGGCTACATTTTGCAGGGACTCACCAATATTGGACAAAAGAAGGTTGGAAAAATGCTGTACACCAATGGCCTCCACAGTCACCAGATCTGAGTGTAGGAGAGCATCCTACTAGCAGATCTGAATGCAGGAGTACTGACAATCCCTTCTTAGACGATCACTGAATCTTTGAGATGACTGGCTATAAGATGAACAGCCACAAGGAGTAGTACCCTCCATGTAAAAGACGGCTAGAGGCTAAGATCAAGGCAGAAATGTGTGATGAGTAAAGGGGTGCCTAAGAAGTACAACAGGCTGTCCATAACTAAGGCTTTGGAAACTGCCAAAGACTCAGTCTTGGCTAAGCGCTTGAAGAGGTAGACCAGTGAGGTAGAAGCCAGGATGTTCCAGATCCAGATGTTCTCCACTGAACCATCCAAGGCGTACTCTCAGTGGCAGGGTAACAATATGAGAACAACACCCCCACCAAGGCTGGAGACAGAGCCATACTGGAAGAACATATGGGAGAGGGATGCAACACACAACAACAATGCTAAGCGGCTAGGGGACCTAAATAGGCTTCAGTAACCATCACAGTGGCAGATATCCTATAAAGAGTCTCAAATATGAAGAGCTGGACAGCACCAGGCCCTGAGAGGAGTCACACTGAATGCCTAAAGAAGTTAACTGTACTCCATGAGTACCTGGCAGCAGAAATGAACCAGTTGCTAGAAGATTAAAACACACCCAGAATGGCTGACTGAAGACCAGACAGTCCTGACTCCCAAGGACCCCCAGAAGTGAAACACCAGCTACTGGTACAGTAGATATAGCAGTCACTCAAGACTGTAAGACTAGACTGACCAACCTGTAAACCACCTGGATTGATTATGAGAAAACCTCAATACACCACACATGGATCCTGGAAAGGCCTTCATCACAGACTCATTGGGAATGTGGAAAACAACACTAGAGGTCAATGTCAAGCCAACTGCATAAATCACCATCAAGTGTGGGATTTACCAAGAAAATGCTCTGTCTGCGGTGCTGCTCTGCATAGGGCTTAACCCCCTCAGCCAAATCATCAACAAGATTGGTTACGAACACCAACTGCTGAACTGAGCAAATGGAGCCTAATCCTCTACATGGATCACATCAGGCTGTATGCCATGCAGATACTGAAGACAGCTACAAGTACCTTGTAATCCCACAGGCAAATGGGAAACTTTACAAGGCCGCTGGAAAATACACAACTGCCAAGTACCTGCAGAGTAAGGCAAGTCCTAAACAGTCAACTGACCGGGAAGAACAAGATCTAGGCAATCAACACCTATGCCCTGGCAGCTGTCAGACACTCTGCTGGGATAATAAGATGGCCAAAGGTGGAAATTGAAGCCAGTGACATCAAGACAAGAAAGCTGTTTACCATGCATGGAGGGTTTCACCCCAAACATCCATGACTACATCAGGAAATAATCACCTGCTGAGTGAGTACCTCAGACAGCATAAACCTGAGAACGAAGAGAAGAAAGAGCAGGAACCATTGTGGAAGGACATGCCCCAGCATGGCATGTATCACCAGCAGATTGAAGAAGTGGCTGATATAGAAAAATCTAACCAATGGCTGGACAAAGCTGGGGTGAAGGATAGCACAGAGGCACTGATTATGGCAACAAGCTCTAAATGCATCAATAGAGGCTGGGGTTTACCACACAAGTCAAGACCCCAGGTGTAGAGATTCCCCTGAGACAATCCAGGTGCAAGATGCTAGCAGGAATGGCATACAAGAATGCCATGACCAGCATCATCCAGCATGACTGGTTTGGCAATGGGCTTGTAATGGTCTGAGGACACATATCTTAGGAGGGTCACACAAACCTCCATGTGCGAGCCAATGGTGTACAGTGGTGTAACAGACCGTGGGTCCCTCCTGGCAAAACCAAGTCTCCCGTGACCAGAATATGTAGGCAGTTCTGGGATGATAAAGGCGTTCTAATTGAGAACCTGGGACAATATTTCTCAATGCATCTGATGTGGCCAGTTACCCCAAGGCTACAAAAACAGCAAAGGGCTGTGAATTTTATGTGCATAACAAATGTAGACATAGAAACATGTGCCTTTTTCCCAAATTGAAAAGCAGACACAGCTTTTTAAATTATGGCTAATGCAAAAATGTTATGAATAATTTAGTTAATATTATTTATCTTTATTTTACCAGAAAACCTGACTGACATCAAGTCACTTACATGTATACAAGAGATATGTGCGAAAAGTACAATCCAGGATATACAACACAATGTATAATATACAAACACGCACAAAAACACAAAACACTTGTGGCATCGCAAATAATCCTTCACCACATTCTTTACAATGCTTTAATATTCAGTAATAGTTGTTTAGCTCTTTCTGTAAAGTATTCTGTGTGTATTAATAATATTGATGATAAAATTAACATGTATTTCAACAGAAATACTGCTGTGCATAAATGATAAAACAATTACTAACATAATTTACTGTCTGCACTCTGATGTGTGAATTTATAAATCTATTATTGTACGAATGAATCATGGATTTTAGAGCTAATTTTATTGAACACTCCAGTGTTCTTATGCATAATAAGCAGTCATTACTTCATTACAGCTTATGTTTTTAAAGCAACCTTCACACCTCTGGCTCACCAACATAATGACTCTCAAGTCATATCAGTTGTCAGAGGAACCAGTTCCAAAGAAACAAACAAGTAAACAACCAGTGAACTCAGTGGCAGTAAATATTTTCTTAAAGAAAAAACACACACACACATGCACACACACAAGTGGACAACTGTAGGTATTACAGGACACACTGATATAGTGTGACAAAAGGCACTGACACAACTTTATAATAATAAAAAGCCCTCCAACACCCTCCAGACACACATACACCCACTCCATGGCATCTTATCGGATGGAAACTCCCCTCCCAAGCACAGTGTGGGTTGTCAGTGTGTTCCATTGCCTGCCAGTTCTGAACTAGCTGAGCCAGGGACTCATGTTCCACTCAGGGGGTCTTCAATCATCCTTACCCATCATGTTGTGCTGTGAGGTCAGACGCTGGGCGCATGGTCTGAAGCTGAGATGGGAGGAGGTCTCCCTCTGCTGCTGCCCTATCATAAGTGTCCTGAGAATAAACTCACAACAATCTTCTTCTTTCGGCTGCTCCCTTTAGGGGTCGCCACTGTGGATCATCTGTCTGCATCTCAGCTTGTGTCTAGCATCCTCCTCTCACACCAACCCTCCTTCACATCTTTGGTTTTCTTCTTTTCCTCCTGCCTGGCAGTTCAATCCTCTGTCAATTATCTCTTCCCTCCACCCATCCAAGCCATCTTAGCCAACTTTGTCTCCAAAGGCTTTTCCTCCTGATGTACTCGTTTCAAAATATACGCACAACAACGTCATTTCCCAAAATGAAACCAAATATGTGAAAAATAAACTGAACGACACGGGATTGTCTTTGATTTCAAAAGCACTTTCTCAAAATCAACAATTTACATCTATGCAGTGCTGGTTTATAAGATTGTGACAGTGCGTAAAGCCTCAGTATAACAGGGGATCTTTTAAATTGCAGTTCATTTTACGGTAAGGTAAGCGCCACACGAAGCACGGAGCATGTCCAATGCGGCTGCGCAGTGGAAATGTTCCCGGAAGCACATCCATGCACGTGTAGCATCTGACAACCTTGGAGAAACGACAAAGTAATATCAGCTTATGTCTTGTAGCTGACCTTTCCAGTGATGCCAGTAACGCGACTGCTGTGAGTGTCAAGTGTTTTGTTTAAATAAGAAACCTCAATTACTCATAAATACAGTTTTAATCACCGTTTCCGAGAGTTTAACCTAACAAAACCAGCTATTGCTAGCATGTTGCAGCCTCCCAAGTGTACTGTATTCTGCCTGCCCTGAACGTAGCTGTCATAACTAACGTTGTTGTCAATTATTTTGTAATATGTTTCGGTTGCTGCTTATGTGCTCACTGAATTTCATTTAACTTTTAAGATACAGGAACGTAGCTAGTTTTAGCCTGATATGCTAAAAACAAAGTGCATAAAACGATGTTAGAGTCGTTGTACAGTCACGTCTGTAGGTTAGTGACACTGCAGCACGTCTTCTGCGGCAGCATTAAAGCACCGGAGCGATAATGTGACTGTTTACAAGTGGGTTTAACCCATGGTTAAGAATACATGCGGCTCTGTGCAGTGCATTGCACACATTACGCGGAAATTGCTGGGATATGTAAATAAAAATTATCTTGTGTAATGGGGGGGGCCACCTCAAATTCAGAAACAGCATAAACATAATTTGTTGTTTAAGCAAGTCACAATAATAATAAATAATAAATACACTGATAATTTTCGAGCTTTCATGTTTGGAGACTGTTGAATTCATGCCTTTTTCTTAAATTTCAGTGAGATAAGCATGAGAGTGCAAATCCAAAAAACAAGAAACTGGCTATAAATAAGCAAACAGTCGTACCACGTCATTGAAAGTGTAGGAGCCAAAGATTTTTATGTTAAGTATAAAATTGATGTGCAAAGGAGATAAAGGCACGTGATTGTACCTGAAGGGTATGGCTGGAGCAAGAAGATAATCTGACCTCACATCCTCCAGTCTAGGCCTCTGCAGATGCTGCTATTGATTTCAGACAGTCGTTTGTTAATCGTTCCAGTCCTTATTTTCAGTTTACGTTGTTTATTATATAAAATAAATGCTACGTTATCTCAGCAACTCTGTGGACCTTGGATTATTTTGGATGTGAAGAATCCGATGTTTGCTCAGCCACTACAAGTAGTTGTCTCAAGGACATTAAGTAACTGCTATCTAATAACTAATAATGTAGATGAAATGTAAACTGGGTACCTGTAATGTCAGCAGTTCTTTTATTTATTTAGTAATAGCACATGTTGCAGTAGTGAGTGTGCAGTAAGGTACATCTAGCTCTGCCCTTGCAAGGTACCAATGTGTTAAAAGAAACTTTATATGCAGCTGCTTTTCTTTACAATATTCTTTACAAAAACCCCTAACCCTGACATCAGTTATTCAAATGAAACAAAGGTTAAAGACATAATTTTACCTGATTATTTGGCCGCTATTGTGATTTTTAGAAAATATTATAGGATTTATGGGAATGATACTAAGGATTATAAGAGGCAGCCTGTGCTTGTCTCCTCAGATACCCTCTCTACCAGCTTGGTAATCCCCAGCTGAGGATCTTCAGACCCAAGTGGTTTCTGACTCTGGTGAGGCCGGGAAAACAGCAGCTTCCAGACACTGTCCAGTTTCGCATCCCAATGGTGTAAGTCTTTGCTTACTCATCTTCACTGTCATTGTACTGGGTATAAGTTTAGTACTGTACAGGTATGTGGTCCACAGTAACTGTACACCTTAAATTGTTACACCAGTCTCAGGTAAGTGGATTGTGCTAGTCTTTGAATAGGAAAGCTGACAGGTTAAACAGTCTCTAATCTGTCTATTCTTTTCTGTTTTTAATGTTTGTAATCCAACATTAGTTCACTGAGACTGAAAATCACGTTGCTCTGTACTCGTACTATAGTATCTCAGCCCAAGGCCCCCCCCCAAAAAACTAAATGGGGAGGGGGGAAAGCAACAAATGGAAACATTTTATTTGTTATTCACTTAATTTATGTGCAGGTTAGCCAGCAAATAATGTCATGATTTGACCTCCTGTTAATACTACTGTATTTAAATGTGTTGTTAAATTCTTTCTCTTCACTGTAAGTGTAGTCTTTTAGGCTAGATTTGAAATCTTTCTGACCTACTAATATAACAACTCTATCTACTGATGCTACCTGTTGTAAATAATTATCTGATCTAAAATGCATCCGATCTAAAATACTTTACATCAGTGGAGTAGTTTTCTTCTTAGTTTTTTTAAATTGTTTTTCACAGTGTTTTTCCAGGTAGCTATACATTACATACTAGTCCATTTATTTTTTCCGCTCAGACTTTTGCTGCTCGTAAATGAAGGTGCTTATCGTCTGAAGCCTGTGTATTGTTCCAGTTGTAAATTTGTACACACATTAATCAAAAACGGCAAATGCTTTACTTGTACATACTGCCCTTTATTAGCAGGCACTCTGTCTCTCTGTTAAAGTACAAGCTGTTCAGCCCTAGAGCAGATTTCCTTGGATTAAACATCTTGTTTGTTTTTTTTTTCCCTCCACAAGTGAATGATAACGAACATAGCAAGGATGAGTAACAGTGTCCAAGTGAGCAATCTAAAAAGAAAACAAACAACAAAAACAGCAAGCTGTATGGGCTAAAGATTTATTTCAGGTTGTGTTTTTAGTTAGACTATAGTAGTCTCAGTTGAACCTACGATACA
The DNA here is from genome assembly GCA_015052665.1 of Apistogramma diplotaenia. NCBI lineage: Eukaryota > Metazoa > Chordata > Actinopteri > Cichliformes > Cichlidae > Apistogramma > Apistogramma diplotaenia. The sequence continues at coordinate 7,337 of VOQJ01017400.1, read as the reverse complement.
GTGAACATATGTTTCATATTTAAGGCTGCAGTAATTTATTTTTACTGGCACTGTAACGGTCTTGAAGGAGCAGCAGTTTGTACCTGGAGTTGAATATGATGGCCAGCAGGTGGTGTGACAGGCTCAAGAACAGAAAACTGAGACCACAGCCTTCCACAGTGTAGACAGTTTGTACCTTTTCTCTACCTTCTAATGAGCTTTCACAATAAGTCGTGAAAGGCTGTCATGGAGAGTGATGCGTGAGTTGAGGTCAAAAGTGCTTTTATTTGGCTTTGAAGTGGGGATTTGAGTCAGTTTGTTCACACTGAGACTTCAAACATTCGTCTTCTAGAGGAGCAGCATCAACTTTGAGACAGAAAATGAAGGCAAAACTAATCTTGTCTGTGTAGATATGATGTTCTTATTTTGGTTAGTTTGAACAGCATCTACTGCGTCATAAAACGCAACAGGAGGTCCAGTCAGCACTCAGTAGTGATGAGCTGATTCTGACTACCTCTGCAAGCCAAGGTCACTGGGGTTACCAACTCTCCCGAGGCAATGAGAAGCCCAGAACCCACACTGGGGAGAAAAATTGAAGTTTGAGGCAGATTATCTATGTGTCTCTGGTGGGGTTTAGACCATAATCTGTTCATCCAGGTGCCTGGCCTCCCACTCTGATTCTTGTGTCTCCTCTGCCAAACTCCTAGGGTACTTATGTAATTGTGTGTGTGTGTGTTTTCTGTATATACTTGTAAGTGAGAGTGAGTCAGTTTGTGAGAAAGGTGTGTGTTTTTGTGTATATATGCACAAAACTGGGTAAGTGCAGGGTGCGTGTGTGTTTTATAAGGGTGTGTAAGGTGTTCTGTTTTTTTTCCCCCCTCGCAGTCTTTGATGCCTGCGAGAGGTGCACGGCTGATTGATATGCTGCTGGGGCCTCAGTGTGCGCTTCGAAACACGCTATTTTATACACGCGTTATTTTTGTTACTTTTTTCTTGTTTCCAACAACGCACTAAATGGATCTACATAGAGAGACAGTGACAAAACAAATGTCACTCCCACTCCCAGCTTATTGATAAGTCTGAGTCATTATGGCAGTGAAAGCTGTTGTAGTTATGATTCTCAAGTGTGGGTGGTGTAAGCGTGGGTAAATTGTAGAGCGAGCAGCTGTTAATGAGAACTGGTAACTGTTGGCGTTCTCAAGGGAATAACACAAGGTGGCCTTTATCTGGCTGACACCTGGGAGCTAGATATCCATAGTTGTTTGTCTTGATCTCTTGTGCTTCTCTCCAGTTTTCGTGCTTGTTGGCAGTATCACTCACTTTCTGGCATGTCTTTCTCCATCCTTTCCCTCTGTCCCACCCTGGGCCTGCTGTTTATTGTGCTTTTCTTAAGCACTTTGCTATGTGTCCAAAATCAATCCTTCTTTGGCACTTTTTGTTTGAGACACCTGGGCTGTGTTTTCTGGTAATTCTCTTTCTACCTGCCAGAGGGAAGTATTTGTTGGTCTTTTTGATTGTTCTCAAACCTTTTGTGCTATGCAAGTATTTTCCCCTCTGTCCTAGAACATCATCAAATTTCTAGGCTTACACCCACGCACACCTTCTTGTACCTCACCTGGCATGGGTAGAGGCCAGCACACGCTCTCTCTCCCTGTCACACACATACACACACACACAAAGCACACACCATTGAATTTTCAGTTCAGTCTGCTACTCAGTCACATTTCATGCTATGCAGACTAATAACTATGAAACCAGACCATGCTGCGGTTTCTCACTGTAATCAGACTTGAGCAGACTGACCCTGTTGTACTGCAGCTTACAATTTCTTTTGCCAACTGTTCAGTCCCCGGATCTAACAGTGTTAGATTCGCCATGGCAATCACTATATCTGGTCACATGTTCCACTTAGTAAACATATTTGAAAATGCGCCACTTTTTTATGCCTGTTAACCTCCAGCAGATGAGTGATACTAACTCTTTTGACCTATTTCTGTGTAAGAACCTTTGTGACGTTCACTGACCTTCTCTTTGATCTATTTCTGTTTCATTGTCAGGCAGCAGCCTGACCAAAAAAACAAACAAAAAACACCCAAAATCGAATCCTTCACACGCTGCTTTTATATTCTCAACTTCTCAACTGTCTCTTCGTTCCCTAGTGGCTTTCCCGCTAAACAAAGTCAGCTACTATGATCTTGATACTTAGTGTTGAGCACCTTTATGTGGGTGTATTGTCTCTGAAGATGGGAGGGTTAAAGCAGAGACTGTGCGTATCTCAATCTGAAACTGACAATGGGAAGGCCAACAATGTGGAATGGCTTTCATTTGGCTTTCATGTGCGCAGAAGACAACTCTCCTGTTTCATTCTCACCGCGAAGCCACTTTGACGCAATGTACTTTGATGTTGCGTGCGTGCATGTGTGAGTATGTATGGGCTGTTTGGTGTACCTTCGATGTTTACACTATTGTGGACACACAAAGTCTGCAAGCCTTATTAAAACACACAGCATGCCAAAGGGAATTTCAGCTGTCCCTTTTTGAGGAGGGCTCCTGATCTTTTGAAACCCGAGTTTCTAGTTTAATGCTGTCCTGTCTGTTAGTCTTCAGAGTTGCATGTATTTTCTATTTGTACTATTCGATTTGCTGTAGATGCAAGCAAGCAATTCAATCAGCAAGTTGTGACAGTAAGGTAGTGTGTGTAACTTAGAAGTGGACCCAAACTTTCACTTTTCAGTCTAGATATTTGGATAAATTTTGTGTTCAAATGCCTCACCCATCTGTTTACCTCACTGTTGTCACTGTAGCAACACTTTGTTCATTTTAAGAGTTTGAAGTCACCTTTCATGACCAGATAGTCAAGGTCTCTCACTTCTGTCCCAGTCACGCTGCTTGCCGAGTTCAATTCCAATTCAATTAAATTTTATTTATATAGCGCCAAATCATAACAACAGTTGCCTCAAAACGCTTCATATTGTAAAGTAAAAACCCCATAGTAATACAGAGAAAACTCCAACAATCAGTTGACCTTCTATGAGCAAGCACTTAGGGACAGTGGGAAGGAAAGACTCCCTTTTAACAAGAAGAAAGGAATGACACACTGTGCCAGAGATTAATGTAACGAGTCGGCACTGTCCAGAAAGAAACTTTGTTGCTTCTGTCTTTAACTCCAGTGCCTCTTTCCACCTGCTTCTAGTGCAGAATTAGTTCTCCATTGATCCCTTTTGAGAACCATCCCACATTTTTAAAACTAATGGGATAATATCCATGGAAAAAAAATCATTAACAAAAGCAGTAAGCTCTCCCATAACCATAGACATCAATGGTTCCAGCTGTACATGTTGCAATGCCCTTGGTAGGTTTGTTTGTGCTGGAACTGATTCTAGATTGGGTGCAGCATTGATGGAAAAGGGTTCTATATGATCCTAAAAAGCCTGTTTCTGATGATCAAGGAGGAGGAGTGTGTGCCTGTCACCTACAAGCCTGCATCACATCTGTGTGTTGCTGTATCCCTTGTATTGCTCATACTCAAGCTGTCAACCAACAAGACACTATAACCTGCCAAAAGTTTTAGCATATTTTTTTAAGGCCGTAAGCCACATTCAACCCTTCATACTGTGCTTTATTCTCAGAGCTTTGGGTTCATCGGGTTCAGGTATTGAACCGTCGACCGTCTGATTAGCAGATGACCTGCTCTACCGCCTGAGCCAAGAGCAATGCTCTGTTTTTTGGATCAGATGTTTGTTTTTTTGAGTGGAATTCCATTTATATAGTGGAGAGTTTAGTTTATATAAGTCGTGAGCCACCCCTCATTTCTTATATTCTTTCTTATATTAATTCTTACATTTTGCTAGAAAATGGGGAAACAGCTGCAGAAATTTATTGGAATAAGGCAAAAAAGTTCCAGTAAGGTTCAGCGCAACCTGAACTCTCAGGGTAGCTTTCATGTAACTCATTTAACTAGTCTTTGGGAATAGTCATCCAGGCCTCTTGAAGGTTTATTCACAACTCATTTTGGATGTTGGCTGCTTTTTGTTCTGTTTTCTGTCAAGATGATCCAACAGTCCTTCAATAAGTTTGAGATATGGGCTCTGGGGAGGCCAGTCCATGACCGAAAGTGCTCTGCTGTGTGTGTGTGTGTGTTTTCTCTCTCTCTATCCAAGTACACCACTACTGCTTTGGCAGTGTGTTTGGGATCATTGCCATACTAAAGAATTAAGCTGCTGTTTCCAGATGGTATTGCACAGAGGATCAAAATCTGATGGTACTATTCTGCATTCATAGCTCCATCAGTTTTGACAGGATCCCTCGACACCACTGTCCGAAATGCAGCCACAAATCATATCAGGACGTCTACCATGGTCTACAGATGGCTGTAGATACTCGAGGTAGACGATCATTTGAACCGTGAATCTTGAATTTGGATTCATCACTCCATACGACCTGCTGCCATTGATTTTTCAGCCTAGTTCTGTGTAATTTGGCTTCCCTTTTCTCCTTGTTTTCCTTCCTCCAGAATGGCTTCTGATGATGCTTCAGCAAACAGTAGCTGGAACAACTGATTGATATCTCAGGTCCTGTGTTATGTCTTTGCTGGATTTTTCCCCCTACTTCTTAACGATATGACTTTCAGATACTCTTCATCTGCTGTAGATTCTTCTTTTGTCCTCCGCTTGTCCAGTATTCTATATTTTCTTTTTAAGGACACACAGCACACCACGGTGAGAGATGCCCAGTTTTCCGATAATAGCTCTTTGGGAATCACTTTGTTGGTGCAAAAATGATCTTGTATGCCTGGCAAACTGTGCTATCTTTGGCATTTTTCATAGAGTCAACTAAGGAAATGGGAACATGTCAGTTATGTGTAGACAACACTGGTCCCTTGAGTTAGGTGCCGCCTTTTTTGTTGTAGAGTGATTCATAGATCAGTGTTCAGTGCCTTAACAAACAAATGAAAAAAACATGATCAGATAAAAGGACTTGACTGAAAATGAGTGGGGGGGGGGCAATGTCGAAAGAAAAACTTTGAAGGACAACTATTGGTCAAGACTGCTGTAAAAATTGCCAGAGGTTGTAGCTCCTTGGCAACTGAATATAAAGATATCAGGGCTGCACAGTACTGTAGTAGAACTTAATGCTTGAACTATGAATCATGCTATATAAATAAAATTGAATTGAAAATGTAACGTAGATTAGCATAGTTTATTACAGAGCATTCATTCACTTGCACACTTTGTGATTTGTAACCATATAAAGGTTCTGTATCAGTTCGTCTCTCCGATCTATGGGTAATTTTGGCTCAGGCTTATAGTCACTGAGGTGTACATGGAGTGTAGTGTATCGCACTAATGTGTTTGCGCACACACACACACACATTTTGTTGACACATTAAAGATAACTGCTCTCCTGGGAGTTTTTTATTGAATGAAACTTTAAACATGGCATTTGTTCTCTTAAAGCATGTGACATGCGGCATAACTACGGCATTGGGAGGGCAAGTCAGGTCTTTATATGGAGATGACGGACATTCATTCCTCAGCTGGTATTGCACTGGGAGTGTCATGGTTTCATAGTACGCTTCTTATAACTCTTGGACATGTTAGTTTATTTGTTTTTGTTTTTTTGCCTCATTTAGAAAGAATGTTCCAGCTTCTAGAAATAATCAGTTTAAATTCATTGCTAGTGTGTGGCTATAAAGGCCTTTTTTATGTACATCACAGACGGCAACCATTTAGCTGGTAGTGGCATGCACTAGTTTTAGGACTTTCAGAATATACATTTGTCAGACACTATAAAAGCTGCCTCTGTCCTCTCTTGCACTTTCCCAAATGTGTCCTTTCTCCTACTTCTCTTGTGCTTTCGGAGCACAGGTGTAAGTGGACCACCTAAAACTGATGGAAGTGATACTCGTGATCTTCTTGGCTCAGTGCGAGTTAGCCCACATTTAAGAATAGGAACTGTCCAGAAGCATGCAGATCCTTTGCAAGTGAAGGATTACATTTAAAAGCAACTGACAGAGGTAAGTAGGCTAATCTGCAGATTGACGAATCTTCTTTATTGTCACACACAGACAACTGTGTCATGGCCAGGCACAGCAAAAGCATCAAGTTTACGCCGTTTATGTCATCATGCTTCCAGCCCTTCTTTCTTTAACACTGCATGATATTAGATCAAGGTCCCTTGCCTCTCTTATACACCCCCCTTTAGCAATTCAGAACAATATAACTTTTTAAACTGTTTTCTGACAATGAAGCTAGTGTTCCTGAATTAAACCTGCTTGGCAACAACGGACCATAATTGAACCTAATCCATCGTCTGCGTCATCTGATGCCCTTCTAGGTTTTGTGTTTGGAGTTCTTTCATCATCTTGGCTGAGGAATCTTTGTAGCATGAGTGTTTGCTTATAAATATATACCAGTTGCTGAGGAACGATGCCTTTAGCCTTAGCAGTTGCTGGAGACAGGTTTTCATTCTTCCTGAGAGGCAGAAGTGTGAAAGGTTAGCTTGTGGAGTCAGATGGGTGTTTATACTGGGATGATGATCAGATGCTGCCTGCATCACTGCTGGAGACACCACGCCCTTTGTCTAAGTTTAGCCTTGTTTATGTGCACACTTAACTTGACATTTTCTCCTCAGCTTTCAGCCCAAGGCTTTCTTTCAGATTGGATTCTGGTTTGTTGCTGAAATGGGAGTTATGTATTGACTCAGGTCACAGAGAAAACGGCTATCTCATGTAACCCCTGTATTGTTTGTGTGTGTGTGTGTGTGTGTGTGTGTGCATGTGTGCATGCATGCGCAGGTATTTAGTCTTTGGATATAGAATACTTTACAAAAGTGTAAAGCACTTAAACACACAAATAATGCCATGAAGTGAGTTTATTTATCACTTAACTTTATACATTATGCAGTAAACGGAACAAAGCCCACTACCTAATCAAAACTACATCAAAGGACGCATTTGTATAGATTTTTTTCAAGATGCTTGTCTGGGATGTTATGCCAGTGATCATTTAGAAGTGCCCCGCTGAATTGACTGCTCATTTTGACTATATCCCCAAATCTATTAGGAGAAATTAAGGCCCAATATTGCTGGGGGTGGGGCTGGAGCCTATCCCAGCTAACCCTGAAACGGTTAGCTGGAGGAAAATGGATTGGTGGATTATTTAATTTTTTCATATTTCCATTTTACATAGCTTTGCAAATCTTTCGAAAGGGTTTTAGTTTGGAAGACAGTTGCCATCTAATATTTAACACATTCGCACACACTGGAAGTTGACTTTAGGACACGTGTTGTGGCTAGCAGTTGAAGACCCCCCCCCCCTCCAAAAAAAATGTATTTAAAAAAAAAGATTATATAACCC
>VOQJ01017398.1:0-11191 GCA_015052665.1 Apistogramma diplotaenia | reverse complement strand
TTAATAACCCTAAAGGCTGGTAATACAGCATGTTTAAACTGGCAGCTGAATGAAGGAAACCCTTAATTTCACTTTTTAAAAATAAATCTACAAGACAACTTCATAAGCAGATTTAATCATAAAGCACTGGTGAGGGACCAAAACAACAACAACAACAACAACAACAACAACAACAACAACAACAACAACAACCAACAAATCACTGACGCTTCCTGGTGTTTGGAGAATCATCCAGGTCTCACACTTCTGTATTCTTATTAGTTACATCTTAATTCCAATGTCCTGTTTCTGTGAAGCAGGACGCTACCGTGAAATTACTGTTATGTTTGGCTTCTTTCAGAATTCATTGGTGCCTCTTTCTGCTTCACATGCGTCCTCAGACTGACTCCTAGAGACCAGCAGAGGGCGCTGCTGCCTAAAGAAGCACCTCATCAGAAAAATATCTGATTTTTGCTCCAAGCTGCAGCTGCAGATGAACTACATGTATTTTGGAAATGTTACCACACCTCTGTGTCGTTCTTGCTCTCATGCAATTTTTTTTCAAGTGCTTAAAACATTTTTTAAAAATGCTGTTCCCAAACATTAAGTCCTGTTATTTCATCACACGGCACGGTGAAGCACAATAATGTGTATGAAGATAAATGCTTAAGGAGACTTCTATAGAATATTACGGAGCTGGAATATTGATAGTTTTCTCCTAAACTCCTCCTGAAGAGCACCTGAAGCTGAGGGCCCATGCACTTTCACGGGATAAATAAAGTGTTGATGATGGGCGATTAAAAAAGAATAAAAACAACAGTTTATTGTCATATATGATGAATTAATGTGACAAATCTCCACAGCTTAGAAACTGTAACCACAGAATGTATGACATTATTTCTTGGAAAGTTCTAAAATAATTTGATGATTGACTTTTCTGTATTTCTTTGCAGCTCTGAATAATCTCAGATGTCTGGATTATTGTTGCATGCACACATTACAAGCCTGTGGTCTCTTAGGTTTTCTCATTTCCAAAAAAATGAACAGCCTCTAATTTTTTATGGAAGTTAAATTTTAACAGAGGCAGAATATCAGCCACAAATCCAGAAAAATGACATGAGATATAAACTGTTTCACATGCCGCTGAGTGAGATGAGCATTTGGGCGGAAACACAAATCCCTGTGAGGTTTGTCAGCGTGAAAACTACCAACTCACATATGTGCATCCATCAGCTGTGAAAGCTTGCAAATAAACAGTTAACAGATGAAATGTTCTTAGGACTTCAAGGGCCCCCAACAAGCAGCTCCTCCACAGCATTCGAGCATTTTCCTGAAACGTGACACTTTACTGCAGCAGGGAGGAGTCAGCTACGGGAAGTAAATGACTCCATCTCCATCAGTACTTACTTTGACTGCTAACTAGACTCGTTTTGATCATTTCGATCCCAGCTGAACTTGACTGAGCTGCTCTCAGGCTTCAGGTATCCACTTGAGTAGCAGCCTGAGTCTAAAGCGAGAGGAAGAGGAAACCACCACACTCATGATCTCGTGGTACACATGTGTGTCACAGTACATCGGCCTAAATAAAAGCACAGTGGTTTTTCTTTCAGCTTACTTTAAAAGGCTTTGATCTGATGAAGTGAGGTGCACCTGATCTACTGGCCTTCCATTCAGGCAGCCGGTGCTAATCCGTTAGCAGCCACCCGCCCCTGCAACACCCATCCATCCACAGACTTATTCACACTTCCCCCTTCTCACGCTATCATTAGCAACACCCTTTTCCTTTGCTCTGACACTGTCGGACAGTCACGCAAACACACACGTCTCCATCCTGTCCCCGAGGTGTCGGCCATCATGTCTCTCGTTTCCCCAGCAACGGCAGCCTCCCCTGCCAGACCTGAGAGTGAGCTTTCTTCTGTTTGCTTTGGCTTCTGGAGGATTTATGGGCCCACATTATTTTGCTGGCGTTGTGTCTGTGGATGAATGCAGGAGTATAGGGAATACACTGCAGCATATCCTACTGTGGAAATGCAATTACATTTTTGAAAGCAATTATGCTTCTATAACAAGATGCAAACTCCACTTATTTAACCAAACTTCTCTGACATTTGTGTGTCGTAGGAAATGTGCTCCTCAGCTCGGAGGAAATGCTGATTGAACCCAGGCCGACTATGCTTACATACATATTTGTGCAGATAATTCGCATTATTTTACATACCAATATTCCATGTGGTGCAGCTTCTGCGAGCAGGAGATCTATTTTGCAATCATGGATAATTCATGACCTGCACAGACAATGCATATGGAAGTCCTCTGAAGACGTTCTGGGACTGGGGAACTTTCTTCCACTAGTTAAGGCCAAGCTTCTCCCTGGACATCCTCTCACTGAAGTAACGTCAGCTACATGACTCACCTGAATCAGCCAGCGGCATTAAAGTTCTTCCTTCTGCAGGTTTTTCACATGCCGAGTGAACAGTGTTGACATCTTCCCAGCAGAATCAAAGGGGTGATACAGAACAACACGATGAAGGCTGTCACACCTTGTGAGACCTCGTGAGTTGTTCAGAGATGCTCTTCTGCGTACCTCGGCTGTGACGAGTGCTTATTTGAGTTACTGATGCCTTCAGCGCGACACAACCTGGCCATTCGCATCTGACATCAAGGCATTTCCATCAAGAGCTAAAGGGCTAAAGTTCAGCTCGACTCAAGGCCTTTTTTATTGGAAGGTAAAAAAGAAATGTCAACATACTTTTAAATGCAGTCTGTGGACTTTCAGATGCTTTTTAATTGGATCATTTTGAGGCTTTGATTCATGTTTGGTTAAGAAACTAATTTCAGTTTGTTACTTCAAACTTTCCTTTATGATGAAGCTTATAGTTACGGCTGGATCAGGTGACCCTGAACCCTCCTTAGTTATGCTGCTATAGGCTGCTGGGGGGTTCCCATGATGCACTCTGTTTGTACCCCACTCTGCATGTAATTATTGTCTGTCTCTCTTCCACAGCATGTCTCCTGTCCTGTCTCCCTCCCCTCACCCCCAACCAATGGCAGAAGACCCCCCCTCCCTGAGCCTGCCTCTGCCTGAGGTTTCTTCCTGTTAAAAGGGGTTTTTCCTTCCCACTGTCGCCAACTGCTTGCTCATGGGGGGTCGTTTTGATTGTTGGGTTTTCTTGTAAGGTCTTGTAAGGTGCCTTGAAATGATTGTTGTGATTTGGTGCTACAGTATATAAATAAAGCTGAATTGAACTCTGGTGAGTAGAATACAGTAGATGTAGAAATATTTTACATTTTGCTGTGAAATGCTACTTAACTTGGGAGCGTTGTGACCCAAAAATGACAAACTAAGAGTCACAGGGATATTCGTCTTTCAAACAGGTGCCTTTTGTTGCTGCTTTAAAAATCAAAACGTTACTGGTGATGGATCATTTTTAAAACAGTCTGTCGATACTCGTATCTAACCACTGACAGCGCCGTGTGCGCCTGTCATGTCAGCTGTCAGCACGTCGTTGACTCTGAGATGACCCATGAAAGCACGTGTGATTAACTGCCTGTGCTGTAATTGCAGCGATTGCAGTGCTAATTAAAATTCCCTGTCAGTTCTGAAGGTCTGTGCTCAGGTTCCAGACCTGAAAGGTCTGAGCAGCTCTGTGTGAGGACAAAGGGGCCAATTGAATTACCATCCATTTTCCTGATTTCATTTCCACAGCGGAGGCCGCGGCAGCAGAGCATCTTCGGCGGGTAATGGTTTCTGGCAACGATGGGCTCCTTCGCCCAGCTCAGTGGAGCTGCAACAGCCCCCCAGGGTTTTATTGGCAGTTAGAGCTATCGTTTCTCCTCGTGATGTCATTTGATGGGGAAAAAAAAGGTATGCTTGTCATTAACCTCATGCACTGCTCTTTTATGCATAAAAAATCTAGGCTGTTGTATGTCCACTCAGCTAAACAGAATAGAATAGAATAGAATGCCTTTATTGTCATTATACAGCTGTACAATGAGATTGAACAATGCCCTGTTAAACTGCACAGAAATCATATCATTTAGAAATTATATATAAGAGCTTTGCCTTTATTAAAGCCACAAATAACCTGAAAAGATGCGCTACATTATGCTGATTGTCTGGGAACAGGCCAAAGACCTTTAACTGGAAGATTAGAAGGAGGATGAGGAAGAGGGCAGGAGGGGGAGGATGCTGCTGCAGTATTTAGGGGTGAGAGCAGTGGGAGGCCTCTCCAGGGATAGGGTGCTTTACTTTGAAGTGTGTGGTAGGATTGTGCAGCACCAAATCCCCGAGTCCTCGCTCTGCCAGGCATTTCTGTGCTGCTGTGTTTGCTCATTATGTTTTCATGGGCTGATTCTCGACGCCTGAGTGGAATCTTTTGGCCCAGGAGAGAGAAACTCCAGGGGAATAGAAATGAGGCAGACACGCGCGTGTTTTCAGCTTCGCTGTCGACATGGATCGACGTGACTGACATCAAAAATGCTCCAATGATATGTTAGGAATATGTTACTGTGATTCTGTGATTGAAAACTCACGCTGAGCTGCCGTATATGAACCGCGCTCTCAGTTCAGTCTATAAGTGGAATAATGAGCCTCCACCATTAGCATCACTTTATATTCCTTCATGCTCATTTGGCCACATTAAAGGTTTTCATCCTGGGTCTAGACAGAGCGGCCCTGCCTCCTTATCCAGCGAAGCCTTTTCTTCAAATTATGTCACATAAATGACAAATGAGAAATTGGTAAAATCATATTTTTTAAATGATGCTCAGCAGACATTTAATGTTCTGTAATGCTGTTTGTCGCAGCCTTCATTCTTTGTCCTTAAACCATTGCCTTTGTTAACTGTAATATCCATCAAAGGCACGTTTTTTGGAAAGAAATATTGGTGACGCAAAAATGAGACATTAATTCAGTGAACGATCGCTGAGCCCTTTTTCAGTTTTGCTCCCAACATGCCGACTGTATTGTTGTTTTCATGAATGAACCAGCGATGTGTCGACACATAACAGAGAAATTAGCAACATTTAAATTGTATCTTTAGGTATTTACCAAATTACATGCAAAAGCACATCATTTGTTCCCATCTTTAGTTGAAAAACGCCACAATTTGACAGCCAAAAAGATCATAATCCAAAATCCAAAGGTGATTCTTAAAAGATTGGACCTTAAAAGATTTGAGAAAACTGCACAAGTAGACAACAAAACAGTGTCAGGTTTAAAAACACTATCTACAGCCCATAAACGGTACCTGAAGGTCACGTCCTTCAGTAGCAGGAAGAGGAGGTCAGAGGTCATACAACAGTGTCTCCAGCCATCTGTAAAGCACGGTGGAGGCTCAGTCATGGTTTCTGGCTGCATGTTGGATGTTGTTAAGTGATGCAGAAAAGTCATAGATTTTGTTCTGTCTTGCAGTTCCATCTGGAAAGCATCTACTGTAATTTACACCGGCTTCCTTTTCCAGCATGACGATGATCCCAAACACACCGTGAAAGCCTGTTCAGAAACACATAATCTGGTCCTTAAGTCCGTGAACCCTGCCCCTGAATGGACAGCAATGGCAGCCCAGTGACTGTTCTCCATGACCTTCGGATCAGTCAAAGCAACCAGGGACACAGCATGTGTGAACCCAGGACAGTCTGGACCTGGAGTTGGAATTCTACATCATCACCTCCTCACAGCCCGGACCCTCATCATCATTAAAGTAGTACCGGATCATCTTGACACATCAAAGCATTCAAAGAAGCGCTCTGAATGTCCTTCCAGAAGCCGGGAGAACGTTCCTGGAGAACGTTCCTGGAGAACGTTTAAAGACACGAGCAGAAAGCTGCCTTTCAGGCGGCCTGAACAAGAGAGTTCAGCATTTGCCGAAGAATAAAATATTATCTTTCGAGTTTGTTAGAATTGTACAAAATCTGTTTTTACCCTGTTATTTCCATGCATATCTGCAGATATTTTTTTAATTGCCGTTTAATTGCACCAACAACATGTTTTCCCAGCAAAATATACAGAAAAGGAGGCGACTTGAGACTTTTTTACACAATACTTCAAGTGAAACAAGAGAAAAAAAACACAGTAGCTTTACATTTAAACTCGCTGAATTCAGATAAATAAAAAAATCATTTTGTGGGACTATTAAAGGATTTTTAAGGACCTAAAATGTACATAAAATTCTTTATTTACCTTAATACACTTTTTTTTATTTCTGAAAATGAGACAATAATGCTTATCTGAATATGTGAAACCACCTACTGATTTATTAGCTTATTTATTCCTTTTATTTCAGTTATATTTGGTGTGAAACTGAAGTACTTTATTTTTATATTACCGTAATACAGATCCTCTAAAATATCTTAAACGTTTCCAGAAAACAGACATAAGGAATAAACAGGAAGCCTCCCTGTGTTCATTACCATAAAGTGCTTCTTTTAGAATTCAGAAATAAAAGATTTAAAACACAAAATCATGATACATGATATTTGCTACTATGTAATATTGTGTATTTGTATATAAAACTAAATCCCTTTATTTACTTTTTTAAATTAAATTCATTATAGAATGAAATCATTTTAGTTTAAATGTGTTGTATTTAATGTAATCTATTAAGCTGAAAATTCAGAAAGTTATTTTCTAAGAGAACATTTATTGTGCATTTAATCCATTTAAAATACCTTAATGGATTTAAATGCATTCATTATGACCCTGTTGGTGTGAAGCCTGAATTTGCATGTTAATTAAAGAATTAAAGTCCTCTTAAGGGTACATGTAAGGTTATTTAGGAAATTAATTCCATATTTGAGGGCAAATTCCATTAAAATTCCATTTTAAATGCAAATCCCTGAAAATATTTTTCATTTACATCTTACATCATCCACACTTTCATCTAAACCAATATCCTAATAATCTACTGAAAAAAACACAAATGATTACATGTTATTGTTTTTATAATAGAAATATGATTAATGATGTGTTATCAGCTGTGCATGTGTTCAGGCTGCAGCAGGTTTGGGCCCGACGCTCCACAGCCGAACCCGCCTGCTTTTCAGCTCTAATGAGATGCATTAGAATGGAATCCAATACTCCCAGCAGTCCTTTCTCCACAGTCCACCACCAACCAGACCAGAGGGTGGGCTCTTTTTTCCCCTCCAGCAGCTCTGAAATCTCATCCTTCTTACTTCTGACACTCGTCAGCACGCTGAGAACTGATGTCTTGTCAGATGTTTGCGCAGTTTTTAACATGATTCCATCGATTCGTCTCTGCGGCCCGTCCAATATCTGCAGCTCTCGTGCCCTCCTTGTTGCACTGCTCGCCACTTATTTCAAAATGGCTGTTTTTCATGGCGGGATGATAAAGCCATTATCAGGCCCATTCAGAACTGTCACACGCTGCCACGGAGCGGGTAACAATTAATTTTCTCCAGTGACGATGCCTCAGCCGTTCGCTGGGCCGAGATAAGATTTCTTTGTCACCTTTTATATGAAAATGTATATTTCACAAATGGGTGTGTGCCATTCAATTCGGCACACATAGCTGTGCTCGCAATCCATTTGATTCCCTTCAGCGGGGCTCCAGAGCTGTCAGCGGCGAGTCGCCGCGATGCTCTGGGTTGTGACAAACTGCAGCAGATGACAGCTGAGAAGTGACGGGAAGTGATTGTGATGCTCTGCTGGCAGATGGGAATTTACCATTATATAAGTAATGCACCACATTTCACATGCATGCAAATGCCTGTGTTTCGCTATACTCTGAAAAAAGCAAAGCACAGTTACTATTTATGGGCAAAAGGCTGGAATCTGGCTTTTTGACTAAAAGAAATTTAGAATAAAATACATCGATAAGTAAAAACAGACATGCAGCTGCTACATTGTTTCCTGTAAGTCTCTCACATTGTTGTGGAGGGATCTTGGCCCACGCGTTGCTTCAGTTCATCTGGGCTTGTGGGCATTCATTTCTGACTCCATCCTTTCCTTTTTCAGCCAACCTGCTGTAGAGCTGCTGCTGTTTGACACAGTTTTGCCCAAACCTGTCAGACAGTGTCACGGGTCGGGGTGGTTTCCAGATGGATCGGTGGGCAGGCGGTTGTGTCTCCACCTTCGTGGCTGCTGCCAGGGAACACAGTGAGGCTTGGAGGAGCCCGTGGCCCTGTAGCTGCAGCACAAACCCAGAGCATCACCCCTCTACCACCGTGCCTCACATGTTCTGTGTGTCTGGATTCTTCTAACACTCCCAGAACAAGGATTGCTTCTTTAAGACCTCTGATGAGGCCTTTCCTCCTTGGTGTTGCATTAACACACAGCTGAATGCTGCAGACCAGGAAACTGCTCAAACCTCAGCTTGTAAGGAGGCGATCACTCATGCTGACGATCAATTCATCAAGTGCATTTAATTATTAGCACCTGGCTGCTACTTGCCTTCTTATTTCCTATGGAAGCAGTAATGATGTAATTCGTTTGTCACACACTGCTTCTGCAATTTTGCTTCATTTTTGTTGAATAAATAACCACAAGTGTCCAAAGACATGCAGGTAGTGGGGTTAGGTTCATTAGGTTCATTAGGTTCATTAGGTTCATTAGGTTCATTAGGTTCATCAGGTTCATCAGGTTCATCAGGTTAATGGTGATGTGACAGACTGGTGACCTGTGCAGGTGCACCCTGCCTGGAATAGGCTCCGGCTCCCCTGAGACCGGAGCGGGGGAGGGGTGCATGGACATTCACCTGAAGGTATTTTTACCAAACACCTGCTAATGCGCTGAATATTTTTATTATTAGTTTATAAATGCAGCTTGCTAACTGAGCTTGCTGGCTAATAAGTTCATAATAAGTTACCTTGCATCTCTACAAACACACAGTGCCTACAGAGCCAGCCAGCTCAAACATGGCGCCCTAACTGCCCCTTTCACCATGTAGCTGCTCTCGTTGGTGTGTTGACTGCTGACTTCATTAGCTTGTGGAGGTTTGGATAAAATTAAACTGGCATTTAACAGGACTCTAATTTTACGCTGATGATTTGAGTGCAACAGCTAATGGTTAGAAATGGAGCCTCCACTTTCCCACATTGCAGAGCGGTGGGGAGGGCGGCGCTCGATCGCTCCCGAATCCTCTGAGCCGGTGCATTGACAGAGCTGCTGGGGAGAAAACATTTTTCACTATGAAATATGCATGGTGTATTCAGCACAAAATATGTCACCGCCATCCCACTCCGGACTGCTTTCCATGATCCGTCTTTTATGAAAAATGCATGCGCTGCTGCGCCTCAGAACTTCAGCACAGCCAAACTTGAGTTCGATTAGGGAGAAATCAAAGCGTGGATTCTCAGCAAGGAATAATTCTTCTTCACTGAGATGCATTTGCTTTCCCAAAACTTGCACTTGAACTTGAATATAAAGGAGATTCTTCTTCTCTTCCATGAAAAGCCTCCCACGTCCTCAGGCTCAGGATGAGGATACACAAAAGAGAATGTCGACCTTTAATGAATTCCCCTCTGTGTAGATTCCCTTCTGCGGCATTAATCTTGAAAATACACTGGTTAATTATTATGACACATAACCAAGGGATAAAAAGTTTGTAGAAAAGCTTCCTACAAACAAAAACACACTTGAAGGCCAAAAACTACGTTTAGACAGATGTGGATGTTGTGTCTCGTCCCTTTAAAGGAGCAGATTTATGGACCTGCTGAAGGCCTCGTCCTCCACCTCTGACAACTATTAATCACCTACACCTGGATTAGTAATGCCTGATCTGCTATAATTAATAACCATAAACCTCTGGGAGTTTTAAGTAGCTGGTCACATTTGTTTCTTTGGACACTGATGGACAACCACCTTTAAGAGTCACTGCAAGTCAGACATTCCTAATAAATGATCAAACACTCGTGTTTTTCCTTTTTCCCAGGTGTGTTTTTTTCACCCAGTGAGTCATGTGATGTCTTTGCTCCGTCTTCTCCCACGCAGAAGGTTTGAGGTGCCAGGTGAAGTCTTAAAGCTGCATTTACAGTTCTGAACCTGCAAGTGGTGCTGCAAGCCACTGAACACGTACAACCTGTGTGTTCATGCAGAATGACCCTCTGTGTATTCATTTGTACTGAAGCACACACACACTCTCCAACACACATGCCTTGTTATTTACTTCATCTGTTTAATTGCCTTCCACTTAAATTAGAGCGCTTCATTTCCTGTCATTTTCTTTTCCCAAAAGAAAAAAAACACTGCTGAATGAACCGAACAAAAGTCATAATTGTAAATAGACTGAAATAGTGAATTTTTTTTTCAGCCATCAGAAAGTGTTTCATCTTCAGATGAAGGTGATCATTCAGAAATACTTTTGTAGTTTTGTGTTGACTTGCAGTGACTGCTCCCTGAACTCAATAGGTGCAAAGATTTCATCCTGACACCTACAGACAGTCAGTGTCATTGCTTAGCCTGCAGAGGTCTGTGCATCGACCATGTTCATGCCTCCATAGACCATCAGTGACCCACCACCACCACGGTTAGAGGCAGTATAACTTCTCCAGACCCTTTCATGTCTGTCACGTGTGCTCAGGGTGAACTTGCTCTCGTCTGTGGTGGACCTGACAATTCTGGTATTCTGCCCGGCAACATGGAGCTTCCTCCTCATGAGCGTCCTCATGAAGTCCGTTTCTGATTGTTTGGTCAGAGACATTCATACCAGTGGGCTGCCTGTTTTTTAGGGCTCATTCTCAAGGTGGCCTGCAGAGCAAAAGCCGGAGGTGAACCCAAAATGCAGGAGAGTAGACATAAACTCAAAAACAGCTTTATTGCTGAGTTTTTACTAAATACAAAGTAAAGCAGGCCAGAAGCTAATATTTCAAAACTAAGACTTAGACCTCTTAGGCATAGACCCCGGTAAGGTCTGTGCCAGGGTGCTGGAAAGGAGGAGGACCAGCTTTTTATCTTCTCAAGGATGTTCGAGTGGGTGTGGGAGTTTGCACATCCAGTCTACATGTGTTTTGTGGACTTGGAGAAGGCATTTGACCGCGTCCCTCGGGGTATCCTGTAGGAGGTGCTGTGGGAGTATGGGGTGGCCGGCCCACTGTTGCAGGCCGTTCAGTCCCTGTACAGCTGCAGCGAGAGCTTGGTCCGCAATAAGTCGGCTTCCACTTTGGTGGCCTCAGGATCTCGTCTCTGCTCTTTGCGGATGATGTGGTCTTGTTGGCTTCATCAGGTGGTGGCCTCCAGCTCGCAGTGGAACAGTTT
>VOQJ01017394.1:0-11473 GCA_015052665.1 Apistogramma diplotaenia | reverse complement strand
TCGGGGGTGAGGGGGAAAAGAGGGGGGGGAAAAGGGGGGGGGGGGGAGCAGGAAGAGAGAGAAAGAAGGAGCAAGCACCTCTCACTTCATATTTCCCTAGCACCACCCCGGCATGCCAGCCAGCCTGCAGTCTGTTCTCCTTTGAGCTTTCTATTCTACCACTGAACAGGGAAAAAAAAATCAATTCATATTTCCATAATCCACACTCCTGTCTGTCTGCATGTCTTTGCCTCTCCCCCTCCTTCCATACCTCTCTCTCTCTCCCTCCTTCTCTCTTGCTGTCTACCTCTCTCTACCCCTTCTCCCCTGGGGTAGACTAACCCCTCCACCCTGATCCTACGGCCTACAAATGTCATTACGCTGAGCAACAATAACGGCCTAAACAAAAGGAGGCCTTGCTCTGAGCTCTGAGCCCCTCTGCAGAGATTGCTGGCTGCTGCTGCCATATGCTGGCCAGCTCAGGCCACAGAAAGAGACAGAGACTGTGGCTACAGAGGAGTCCAGCCTTCAGACCCACAAAGGAGGAAAGGAGCCTTAATCCTGGTAATGAGGCCCGTGAATACAGCCTTTATGTATACGGGGGAAAGGGCCAATCCCTCTGTACACAGCAGGCTAACTAGCCATCTTAAGGGCCATCTTATCCACACAAACGATCTGGTCAACAACAGAAAGAAAGAAAAGCAAGGTTGCGGGAGGCTAAAAAGGACAGACATGCTGGAGAGGACGCACGAGGCCCACATCAACACAAAAACTGTGTTGACACAATGTTTACATTTTCATTTCATCTTTTTCTATATTCCTTCACTACCGTTTCCTCTTCTTCCCTTTGTACGTCTGTAATTTCTTGCTCGCTCTCCCATTCCCTCACTGCCTTTACCTCTTATTCTGATAGCATGCTCTGGTTCTTGTGGGGCAGGCAGACATAGCCTGAAGCATCTTTCTACAACTCAGTTTATTCCTCAAAGTGGATCAGAGAGGAAGGAGAGCTGTTTAAACTCACTAGCTAGGCTGCTGTGTTGAAATTTTGTAACCTTAGCCGCATATTGTAGTCTTCCAGTTACACGTTTATTCCCTCCTGTCAGCTGATGGGCTGCTGAAGTCATCTGTCCAGTGATTCGGTCCCAGGATCTGCTGCGGTCGCTTGTGGCACCAAATGCACTATGCAGAATGTCCTGTCTTCTATCACTCTTAACACTCTCAGTGCAACACTCATGCACTCACAACAGCAAGAGATCCGGACTTGTTACATGCGAGATCGACAACAAGAAACGGATCTCAGCCTCCACTTGCTGAGTGATGGGCAGACGCACGTTATTAAAGGGTGTGCTGCCGTTTTGATCAAGTGAGGTTTAAACTGTTTTACTGTAAAGGCGAACCAAAAGAGGGAAAACACGACACCCTGCTGGGGTGGTGTATTTTTCTAAGGGTAAAGAGCCTTTTAAACGAAACCATATTAAATCAAGAGCGCACATTATCCCTTTGAGACAGCTGTGAAAAGCTGTGACTAGCATAAAGGAACTTTTTCGGTTCAAATTCATAATCCCCACTCATTGGCACTTATTTGAAAAAATTTTTTATAATGTAGCATAACATGAGGCCTGGGATTGCTTTAACACTAAAAGCTGAACACATCTCGTGAGAGAATCCAACACTGAATTTTAACAAAAAAAAAAAAATTAATGTGAACCTGTCATTTTATGGTTAATATCAGCTCTTTTATTAAATGTCAAGTCTTTGGGGCTCAAACCAATCTGCCACATAGGACTGGTGCATCCTTAGAGGAAACCCAATCTGACAGCTGTGTATTCTACCGTGCTCAGACATATTAAGGCCTCCACAGGGCATTTTGGTGGACTTAGACTTGCAACTAAAATTGGTTGAGATGATGTGGCTTGTAAACTTTGTGGCCTGTTTACAACCTGGGATCACCTGACTGCTCGGGATCTTTATTGCAGAAATGGTTTGTGTGTTCACAGCTGACATTACTTTGGTGAGAAATCCTATTATAGTAAGTACAAAAAAGATTTTTAAATGACTAAAACTCCTGTAAATGAAATCCTCATCAAAAAATGTCATTCAGCAGCCATGTAACATATTAAGGGACACCTAACCATGCAGTGAACCAAACTGTGTTTCTTGCGTGTAGATGTAGAATGAACACAATAAATGGGAAACAAAAGGAAAACAGGCAGTGAAGGACAATGAGGGAGAGAGAGAGGGAGAGAGAGGTGTGCATTCCTGTCACGGCTGCATGATAATTACTGATTCGTCAGTTATTGAAGACCTGCTCACTGCTTTTCATTACCAACAACAGACGTACAGTGAGACAGAGAGTAGGAGGGGAGAGAGAAGGAAAGGAAGCACCTAAACAGAGCGGCGGCGGCGGGTTTTGGGGAAGGTTACCACAGGATGGCAGGGTGAGTTAGGGCATTAGGAAAAGGAAGGGAGATTGGGAAAGGAGGAGGTGGTAGAGGTTGTCTGTAACATTGAACGAGGGAAAGATTTGGAGAGAGAGAGAAATGAAAAAGCAGAGTGTGTTCCAACCTGGTCTGTGTGGTCCTGGGGGAAGCTCCACAGCACGGTTGGATCTAGAGGTAATTGACAGACAGCATTAATCAGCGGGTGAGAAACACACTGTCTTTGCTAGCTGCCTCAGAACACATACATATTAATGAGAGGGGTGGGGGCAAGGGTGGCTGCTGCGAGTCTGTGCACGCACGCACACTTGCACACTAACACACATACACATGTGCACGCACGCGCCGAGTGAGCAGCACACAGTGAAAGACAAGACAGAGAGTGTCTAGGCTGTATGTGCTGTAAATATGCAAATCTATACTCTCATTGTAGATATGATCGTTTATATTACACACCAAATCATGCACGTTTAAGAAAGTCGCGCTAGCACATACTCTAGTTTATTTGCTTAATTATTCCTACATTGATACAAGCCTGGTTGTTTTGCTGAGGAGATGTAAACCTTACACTGAAAGGTTTATTGTTAATATTATGATTATTATTACTAAAACAGCGCTTTATAAAATCTAGCACTCTTTGATATCCGCTTGCAGTAAACAAATTATTTAAAAAGCTGACAGATTAGCCAAGGTGACAGATTTGATAAAAAGGAAATATGTGTAATATTGTTTTATCATTCAGTGAGTGTAAATACAGAAGATTTAGCCATGTCCTGCCTATAAACCACTTCTATAAAATACTTTGTGGTGTATTTTGGCTCCTAATCAGACAAAATTCAACATCTAATGAGAAGATTTTTGTGTTTTAGTAAGATTATCTCACCATGTCCAATTCTTTCTGGCATTTCATACACCAGCTAGAGTGAAAAGTTAATAAAAGACACAAGAGCTCAAACGACAATAAAAGGAAAGTCATCAGCTGCACCCTAGAATGTGTCTAATTAGGACCATTCATATCATTTGTATTACAAAAGAGTACAAAATTTGAATAATATTTTGATAGTGAATAAGAGTGTTGAACACGTACGATAAATAACTGCATGAAATAACTGTGTAATTTGCCTTAAACATCGCCTTCGCCTCCTGCTGCCCTCAGTGTGACTCTTGCAACATGTGGGCATAGCTTCCAAACTACATACAGAGCCCAGTTCCTCTCAGGCTTATGCTTTGTGGTTGAAATGAAGCGATCACCCAGCCACAGCCAGAACACAGGGGTCTCTGGTAAACATGGTTTCCACAGCTCCAAGGTCACCCTGTGACCCTGGCAAGAACAGCAAGGGTTTGTGAAGACAAGCTCACACATGCCAAGTTCACTGTCATGGTCATAGGAAAAAAGGGCCCACGGGCTCATAAACACACCCCCACCTCTATGTAAACAAAACAGAACGAGAAAAAGTTCATGTGAAAGCGGCAAACCTCTCAGAAGCAAAGATAGGTCGATAACTGAGTTCAACCGGTATAAACCACGAGGCTGATCAAGTCCTCCGACAGGAAGCCGCATTAATCAATTAACCCTTTTCCTTAAAATAATGTGACAAATGCATGAAGCCCGAGGAGACGATCACTACTTGAATAACGATGACATGAAACACGGTGACTAGCTTTGTGGCTTGCCCACCAGGCTGTCCAGGAGAGAGCGAGGAGCACAAAGGACCCACAGATGACAGGACGCAGCAGAATCCATGATGGCTTACATAATCCTGTTGGATAATTTCATGGGCCCCATCCTGAAAAGAGTGGCACAGAAGAAGAAAAAAAAAAATGCAGCAAAGCTCAAAGCTCTACACTCCTGACCCCCTACCCCCTCCCACCCCCCTCATCTGCCACAGTTAGGGCTATTTTATGCTTATTTACTGGGTGAGAGGATGGGAACTGCTGCTGGTGAGTGATGCAGCACAGAGGAAGAAGACAGCCCTGTACTGTACACTATCAAAAAGTACTGATTTACAGAAATTTCACCGTGCATGAAAACTCATATCACGCATCCAAATAATCTTTAAATCATCACTTCGTATCGAGAAAATTCATCACACGTCTGCTTGACATGTTCATTTGAGTTTTGGAGTCATAGAGGATGACTCGAGTAGTGCGCGAGATGCACGAGGCAGAAAACAGTGAGTCGCAATAACGCACAAAGAAGACTTTTCTCGTGCAGCAGGGGACATGCGAGAACTTCTGAGCACTACCAAACACCTTCCTTTATCATTCATATGTCCTCTTTCTGCTCCATCCTGTGTGCACCTTCTTCTCTTTACTACAGGCATTTATTCTTTCTGTTCTACTCTTCCTGCACATTTTCCTGCCAATCATTTTTCTCTTACATGTACATCCCTTCCCTCTCTTTTCCTGCACATTTTTCTCTCACCAACCCAACAATTTCTGCTTTATTTCCGCTCCTTCTTTCCTCACTCTTCTATGCTCACCTCGTTTTTTTTCTTCTTCCCACAGCCTTTTTTTCTCATCCTGCCCTCCCCTGCAGCTATCGTCCTCTCCAGTTCCGCACCCCCTTCTTTATTTTTCTCACTTTCTTGCAATCACATACCCCTCCCTTTTGAATGTCCAGGGCGTGTGGTGGACGCAAGAGGGGGCCCGAAGGGGGTTAAGGCTGAAAGTTGAAGGTTACAGAGGTGAAGAGGACCCCTGCTGCTCCTCCAGGGGACACAAATGTCACTATGACAGATCCTGCACCGGTTTATCCACCCTCCCCTTTTACAAACACGCACACACTTGCGCACACGATGAGAGCTCCACAATACATTTCATTCTGCAAACTGTAAGACAGCTGTGAAAGGTGCAGACACTGTTCAAATTAATTTTCTTCTTAATGCCTTACAATATCTGAAGGGGAAAGTA
The DNA here is from genome assembly GCA_015052665.1 of Apistogramma diplotaenia. NCBI lineage: Eukaryota > Metazoa > Chordata > Actinopteri > Cichliformes > Cichlidae > Apistogramma > Apistogramma diplotaenia. The sequence continues at coordinate 6,143 of VOQJ01017394.1, read as the reverse complement.
CATGCAGAACTGTATTATTTCAAACAACCGCAATACTGTTGCATGTGCACTCTCGTCACGCTGCAGCCTGTGTGGATTTAGACTTTGGGGGTTGCTCTATTATGACGTGGACTTTACATGGGTCTCACATGTTTTCAGTTGCTCACAAGGACATAAACCACTTCCTGCATCCAGCTGACAATGCTCGCAGTCGATTGCAATAAGCTGGAGATGCAGAGAGTCAGGAGGACAAGAGCAAATGCATATGTATGATTGTGCACATGAAATAATTAATGGTAATGGTGAATGGACTGGTACATATAAAGTGCTTTTCTGATTAATTTGAGCGCTGAAGAGTTCTTTCCACTACAAGTCTCACACACATTTATACAGTGCTATGTATGCTAAGTGTTAGACAAAAAAAAACACACTCCCACCATGACAGATGCATCTCTGGGTTAAGTATCTTGCCCAAGGATATTTCGGGCATGTGAAGGAGTAAGGGATCGATCCACCAACCCTGTAGACAACCCGGCTCTCCCACCTGAGCCATAGCCACCCCCCCATCAATGTGACACTCATGCAAATGCAACTGGAGAATATTCTGTGCCACTGGCTAAAGATATCTCTGCTATTTCTCTGAGACCAAGCTACTATTTCCTGCTCTTTTATACACTTGCTCATGTACACTTGCCCAATACCTGTTTATTCAGATATGTGTCACGCACAGTTCTTTGGGTCTACTTGCATAACACACTAATCTGATACATGCATGCCTCTCAAAAATGGATTCAATATGTGTTTATTGCACTTCCTGCAGCTGACGAATTCTATACAGAGCTGTTGCGGGCCATATTAAAATAGTCCATTTTAGCTAGAGTGACAAGGTGAAAACAACCTATAGCATATTTCACCCCAGTGGGGTGTAAACAGATTCAGTGGGTGAGAATTGAATTGAAATCACCTATCGAGGGTTAGATTCCTCCATTCACACCTGAGAAAATTGAGGTGGGCAAATGTGACCACGAGGAATGACTGACCACTGGTCTGTTTGCAAAGTGCATGTGTGCCCCGTGTGCAAATGTGTACTGTGTGATCAAATGCATGTTTACAGATAGACGGCAAGCTCAGGAGTGAATATTTACAGTACAGTAGCTTGTCCATTGATCCCTGAGGGCTTTGAGCATGGCTGAACTCCAACAGTCACAATGGGGGCAACAAGCAGGCAGCCTCTGAGCCGTGACACAGATACTGGTGAGATAGGGATGGTGGTGGTTGATACGGTCTTAAAAAAAAAATCTGTGTTTTGGCAATTTCTGAGATATCTGCCTTTGAAAGTCAAAGAACGATAGATTAATGGGTAAGGGTGCTGGGGGCTGCATGCAGGGCAATAGTAGAAGAGTGGAAAGACGAGGTGAGGGAAGAGATGGATGCATTGCCTAAGGGCCTGTCCACATACGAAGCAATTTGCTCGTCACCCTTCGCTTCTTAGCTGACGGTTGGTCGCTAGTGAACATGCCAGGCTCTGGTAACCGTATTGAAAATTTCCCACCCCTACACACACCAGTCTGTGATATTCTTCATCCCATGGCAGTCACCTCAAGCCCCCACCTCACAATGAATATAAGTTTTGCCGTTACCCACTCACTTTACATGCTAATGACTGCCACGAGTTGCAGAATTTCACTGTCATTCCATGGTTTCTGTTCGCCATATCACTGGTAGTGTTTTTCAGCATGTGCAACACCTAAGAGTCGATGGTAGATCTACTCGGTTTGTTTACTCTGGGCAAAGTCGACTTTAACACTCGAACAGAGCATGTCGAAAGCATGCAAATGCACCCCATGTCTACGTGTCAAGTTTGGTGTCAGTGCATCAAATCTGCCACCAAATGTATCCAGCTGTAACTGACAAATAGTTTAGACAATTATGAAAAATTAATCGAATCATATCTTTGAGGATTTCATTGCCAAATTATGCCAAATTTGATAAAAGATTTTTTTTAATGCAATTTCTAGCAGCCACGTAAGTTTTCAGGTTTCATGCTCTCACACAAACACTAATATAAGGCCAATATATTAATCAGCCTAAGATAAAACACATTTTTGCTTATTGCTGCACCCCCCCCCCCCGTAGTCAAATGAATCCATTTGTATGGACAAATTCAGTTCAATGTATGAAATTGTTATGGAGCTTCTTGCTTAGCCACCAATTTCATTTGGGTGTGATAATCTAAATCTAGAGATCATCTTGTCAGTTTTGGTAAAAACTTGAAAAACAAAAATATGACGTCACGGGGTGAAAACTTTTAAACCATATGCTTAGTTAACACATTTCGAGTCACTGTTGGCAGTCACTGGTCGTCTACTGGGGGAAGAAGGAGAAAGGATATAAGAGAAAGCAGAAACCTAATAAACAGGTAATCGTAAACCTACCTTCACTCAGATCTCTGTATAAATTTCTATCCACTGGCGCATCCAAGTAGGCTAAAAATGAAAAATGCTGGCATATTCAACTTGGCATAAATCTCTTGCTTCTTGGGATTTTCAAGTAGGCTAAAAAGAAGCTGTTGGCAGAGGATGTCATTCCTAATGCTGCTGGTTGGAAGGAGAAGTTGGCACATTACAGCAGTGTGTCAGAAACCTCACACTGCCCAGTGCAGCATGGCAAGTCACTCGACTTCAATGCATTTTGTCACCGAACTAAGAAAGTAAAGTCCAACTTAATGTCTTTGACATAAATGTTAGATAAAAATGAGCATTTTTAAACTACAAGAAAAATCTTCTGAACGTGGTTTATGCCTACAGTGCAGAGGCATGTTTGTGCATTGCTTCTATAGGATCAACTCAATAACGGCACCCTGAATGCATGGCTCTGGCTTTAAAACAGATTTCAGTAGAACACAAAAAGACCTAACCCTAAATCCAGTGTGAATACACATTTAGATGAAAGCCTCTATTTTATAATTCTCTATACTATGTGAATCAAACACAGACTTAGAGCCCTCATGGCCATCCAGTGTTCTAAAGGCATAAAAAATGCACTTTTTTCACCTTATTCCATGATCGACTGTGTGTTGTGAGTGAATAGGGGGCCTGTTTGTTAAGAGAGGCCAAATCCCATATGGTGAACAGCAGCTCTTCTGGTGAGAAGAGAATCTGTGAAAGCCACCGGCAGCCCCTTTCCTCCATCCGTGCTCCAGAGATGAAGGGATGTAGCGCCTGCCTCTCCTTGTTCCTCCTTTCTCCCACTCCCTTTGCCTCCCTTTCTTGGCCAGGGGTTAAACTGCTGCACTCTAACCTCCTTGGCAATGATTTCATTCATTTCAGTTTCTCTCACTCACTCTCATCTCACAGAGATTTATTTCACAGTATGTAGTGGATTAGGCCCCCCTCGTATGCCCCTGGACAAAAGCATTGTTTTAGCACTAGCCTGTTCGCTGTAACTGGAGGAAGCTGCCGCTACTAAGCGTCCACAATATGGCTATTGTGGACACGGGGCTAGAGGGACCCTGCCTCCGAGGCCGTCTAGACTTTGAGCCTGGGCCGATTGGAGAAACAGGGAGAAAATCCCATCAGGCAGTCGAGTGAAAGTTAACTAAGGTAACCTGCTGTGAACCTGATGAAGATGTCAAGCCAACATATGGCAAAAAATGTCTATTGTCAGAACCGGGAGCTTTCTTCCCACTGAGGGAGGGTATAGTAGGAGGAGACGAAGGGTGGCTAAAGAAAACTGGGGAAGGAGGGGGGTAAGCGCAACCTAAAGAAAGGAATAACTGCAGTGGTCATCGTTTTACTTCTGGATCAGTAGACGTTTTCTGGCCGGGAGGAGGCCCAACCCCAGCGTTCACAATTAAAGGAGTAAGCAGATTAACTGGCATCTTTCAAAGGCCAGCGGAAAGAAAAACACTCACAGACATTAAAAACAATTTTTCCCTTTTGCCTATCAAGTCTCACATTGCAAATGGTATTACATTTCATGCCGATTTAGTGAGCAGAGGTTTGGAGAAAAGGGAAACTTCTTAAACTATGATATGGTTCTTAAGTTTCCTAATGCTGATTGGTCACACCATGTTGGTACAAGTGAGGATTGAACTGAAGCCCCAGGTACCTGGATTAATTTAAAGTAGATTAATGCTTATACTTAAACCTGATATTACACTGAAACTCTTAACACAGCACAGTGATACAAAACACTATACAACCTTTAAAAACAAGCACTTTCAAACGCATCACACCGATGATCTAGATTAGCTCTATAAATAGGTCTTGATTTGCAAAAGGGTGATAAAATTTAATTCCAATGTTTGAAATCTGAATAAACAAAAGGAAAAAAAACAACCTCTAAGGTAGAGCCTGCTTTATCAGCCAAAAAACCCAACTGGCAGGCTTCACAACTGAGAGATGTTGGCCTCGGGGATTTCTAAGCCATTTCTACAGCTACATCTGAAGAAGATAAACAACAGTCTCAGCTGGAAGGAGAAGAAAGAAAGAGCTGCATGGAGATGATGTGACCCTATTAATGCCACATTAGTTGTTCTGTCTTTCCAGCTATGTGAGAAAAATGCTTCAGTGGGATGTGCTGAAAGAGAGAGGGGGAGAAGAGGTGGAGAGAGAGAGAGAAGTGAAAACGATACTGTCTCCAGGCTAGTTGGGATGCAACCCAATTTCACAGCTTCACGAATGAGTGGCACAGCATATGGATGCAACCTTTGTGACAGCCTCTGTGTATCACCACGTATCAGCGTTGATATTCCCAGTCAGATTCCATACTGGTCCAACATTATGTCAAACACTAGCTCCGCATGACTGCATCTTCAGCACAACACACACACACGCAGCATGTTTGTTGGGAGGAGGCGGGTGTTAGCCTCCTAAGCTAAGGGAAAATAAATAAATAAATACAAACTAGAATCTCCCATGACAGACTCAGACTTTCCCCTCAATATATACACACACACACGCTGCAGAACAACAAAACCAAATGCCTGCTTTAAGATAGTAATACACCCTAAAAGTCTGAGATATAACCTGGAATCTAAGTTATGACCTAGATTTTTATTTCCGTGTGATATGGGAGTAGACTGCAGAGTTTTGATTGCAGTAGCATAAGTTTACGGTGAGGATCTCATCCCTGGCTGCTGGCTGATTGGCTGGAAAACCGACATAACTTCACATAGGCATGGATTTCGTTCCATATGGTCCAACCATCTGCCTCAGTTAACAACATCTATAAAAGCAGTGTAAATGAATAACTCTATTATTAGACTAATATGCATAAAAACAAGTGCGTACCTTGTACCAAGGGCATAACTTAATTTACAAGGAGGGTTCACTTTAGTTATATAAACCTTGTTGAAATTACTGAAGAAAATCTAATCTTCTTGCAGGTGCACTCATTTTTAAAAGACATTTTGCTACAAACTAGGATTTGGCGTGTGTGTGTGTGTGCGCGCACGTGCGTGCGTGTGTGTGTTGCGTGGTCATGACAGATGTGTCACTGAAGTGTGTAAATGTGACAAAATGTAGTTTCTGGGTATACAGTTTGTAAAGTTTAGGAAAGCTGCTGATCAGGTCATTGTCAGACAGTTAGAGACTTAAGGGAGAGTTCCTTTTCTTGTCTCTGAGGTGGTGGTAACAGCATCAGAGAAAACACTGTGCAGAACAGCAGCTCCTTGAGATGTGGAGGGGATCGATCTCTGTTAATGTCATATGGCACAGCACCCAGAGGCAGCCGCGTGGTACTGATGACAGTGTAAAGCCTTGCCTTTGGCGGCTACATGCTCGGTGCTGCTGAGCTGTGATTTGAAGTTCACATGTAAAGGCTGGCAGACAGACAGCTCTCAGTCAGGCAGTCAGTCAGTCAGCCTGTCTTTCCACAGGGATGACGATGCATCTGTATCTGTTAAAAGCATACAATAGTTCCTAATCTCCAACACATTCACAGGGATCTCGATGCTCTGCAGGACTGATGGACAAAATGCTGACAGAAAAATACTGAGCGAACTCCACCTAACCACCAAAATTCTCACACACACACACACACACACACTTCTCAAATTGGTTTCTGCCAAAAAACAAAAAAAAAAAAAAAAAGGATGTCAAGTTCAGAAGAATAAAAACTAATATGGGGAATACCTGTGCTGGCTGCATGAAGAAAAGGCC
>VOQJ01017389.1:0-21977 GCA_015052665.1 Apistogramma diplotaenia | reverse complement strand
GTCCAACAACAACAACAACAAGTAGTTTGGCAGGGCTCATAGAAAATCAGAACCAAAAAGCAAAGCAAAGTAGTTTTTATGTTAATTAAAATTACATTCTAATATGCACATACTTGCCACAGTAACACAAATTAGAGATTTGAGACATGTAATAATATGTTGGGCCTCACTGAAGTATGAGATGGCAAGTTAATAAGCTAGAGTGAATGGAATAATATAGTTAGCTAGAAAAAATATAGTCTGCTTACTGCAGTAGATATGTGCAATACACTGTTATTGACTTCAACTACTCATATGTTTGAGTGGTTGAAGTCAATAGCTGTCCAACACATCCTCTGTATGTTAGGCAGTGGCCCAAACCACTGTGAGGTAAATGACTGGGGGTCCATCTTTCAAAATTAAAAGTATATTGTTTTTTTATCTATAACTGAACCAGTCACTTTGACTCTAGGTGATAACTATTTCATATTGAATTGTAACTTATTAATTTACAATTGAACAAAACTGTTTTGCAGGGAAAAAAGAACTACGTTTCTTTATGCTGCTCATCTCTGTTTTTTCCCACTTGTGGCTGTAGTGAGCTCAGTGAGAGACAAAGAGAAAGTGAATTTGATTAGGCTGCTCTCAAACCTTAAAGTAAAAGCTTCAATGTTGTAATGAAATCCTATGCTAATACCTTCAACAAAAACTGAGGAAAATATGTAAGTTATAGAAAAGCATGATTTATGGGAGGTAGGATTTTATAAGTAAGGGATGTTAAGCATAGGGCCCATGGGACAGAAACAGCCCAACAAGGGTCCACTGGATGGCTTTGCAGGTGACAAGTGCACAATTGCAGTGAGGTTTTTTTTAAAAACTCTATTTCTTTCCTAATACACTGCAATCCCAGGTCTGCTGATGCCAGCATTAATCTTCTACACAAAAGAAGATTAATTCTGGAAGTCTTTCTAGAGAAAAACTATTGAAGCTGTTCTTTCCTTTTGTAGAGGGTTCACTCAAGAAATTAAACTTTCTGCTATCTTTCACCTGGGAATCGATTTTTAAAAAAATATTGTGGTCCAGGTGAAAACAGAGGGTTTTATTTATTAAAAAGAAAGAAATAAAGGTTTTAGTACAAGGTTTTTGTTTACACCGACATAGACCTATATCTGGCCCATGAACTAAAACGAGTTTGACACCCCCGTGCTTAAAAAACAGGAATCTAAAATAAGAAATGGTATACAGTATAACACAGTAAGATGCAGTAAGATGTTATGGAAGCTTTCCACCACTGAAAAAATTTCGACTAAATAACTTAGATTTTCGAGTTAGGTATCCCAGATGTTAATAATAACTGAAATGTAATAACTGAAACTTCTGAGAAAATAACTCAAAATTGATAAAAAAATGACTTGAAATTACGAATTATTAAGTCGACTTATGGATAGTATTTTTTTTCCAGTGGGGAAACATTCTTCCACATTTACGATGTTAAACTATTGCTCAAAGTAATATGATGACAAAAACAATTAATTAATTAATTAATTATGATATGGTTTAAATTTATTTTTACTTACTTACTAAAGTATTTACCCAATCTTAAGCCTTAAACAAAATTTCCATACCTTTATTATTATTTTATTATTTTTATTTTACGTTTCGTTTATGTCCCCAAAAAACAGCTTGTCCCGTGCTAATCCCAAAAAATCCCATGTGTCTCAGCGCACGGTGTGTTTAATTGTGAAAAGCTGGGACAGGAAGTTGTAGATTTATGCTGGTTAGCGTAACAGCGGCTGCCGCCGGGCTCTGTGGGACCGTCCCTCCCAGGAAGACAGAAGCCGACGCCGCCTCCTGCTCCTCCTGCCTCGTCGTTCAGGGCCGTCCGAGAGCAGTCCGCCGTCTCCTTCTCGTATTGGACACCGTGTCATCACTCATTTTCATTCAGCGAGCTGGTTAGCAGGTATTAGCCACAAAAACCAAAGACTGTATCAACATCTGGTTGCTTCTGCAACGCTAGGCTTAAACCGTTAATCTTTCTTTTCTTTTTTTCGTTTTCTTTTTTGTTTTTGATTTAATTCAGATGCTTGTTTGGGCTTGCATCCAGAGAGAGTGCGAGGGACACATTTAGATTCCGACAACGTGACTGCTTGCTACGAGCGACGAGAAATAACGGCAAGCAGAAAAGCAGCGAGAAAGACCGAAAAGGACTGGCTGTTGATTTCACCAAGATATACAAGTGATACAGCAAGGTGAGCTTCAGTAAACACCTTTTGCATGCAGCTACATTAACACAGACTGGTTAAACAGTGATTTTGCTGTGGCATCATTCTCCTCCGGTGTCATCTGCTGATGTCGGAGGCCATCGGCTATTTGCATCTCTCTTTGCCCGGCGGGAGATCCATTGTAGCTGCTGACCTGTCTGGCAGTGTTACATCTTTTGTTGTTTTTTTCCTCTCATGGGTATCAGTTGAGTAAAACAATAAGGTGTGCACTTTGGCTCACTCAAGCTTTGATTTCCTTTGAGCTGAACTTTATTATAATCCCAGGAGAAAAGTTGCAGTAAAATATGCTACATTATATTATGAAGTCAGATCATATTCAGAGAACACCCAGAGCAAGCAAACCCTTTTTTCTTACTGCAATCCGTATTTTCCAAGAAATACACTCAGGGCGCAGGCAACACATGTCACTATTCTTCAAACTGTGCTCTACTTTATGATACACAATGACATTTAATAGAGTGACTTTCAGTACAGCTTGACATTTAAGCTGCTTTTCCTCTTTCTTCGTCCCCTCATCCCCTCATCCCTTTCCCTTCCCTTTATCTTCCTTCAGTACACTTTCTTCTCCTTTTCCCCCTACACGTCCACTCTACCTCCTCTTCTCCTTTCTCCTTTCCTTTATACACTTGACACCCCCTCTGCCCTTGTCCACACATCTCCACCGCACCTTCTGTCCTCTCAGCCCCTCATTCATCTCTCTGGCTCTTTCTTTTTCCCTCTATTGATTTGCCCGGTGGTGTTGCTAAGAGACGACCGCAGTCGGAGCGCTGTAAAGGATAGAATAGATGGAGAGGCAGTTTTACCTGCTCAAAAAAGGAGGTGACGACTGAAAGGGGAGATATTCTCTCAGATGTCATGCGCCCTTGCTTGGTCCTAACTGAAATTGGCTGGCTGTGCAAGAAAGTTGAACCAATTCTTAACAAAAAACCCAGTGGCAACACGTGAGATTTTGTTGTATTTGAACATGACTGCAGCTAAGGATCATTGATTAATGTGCTTTTATGATTACCTTCTTAACCATTGTGAACATAAAACTGAGACTTGTGGAAGATATTGTGGAAAATGTACGTAACTCATTGTCTAAAGCTCGAACTGACTTCTTCAAATGTTTTGTATTGTAGAGCTCATATTTTATATATTTACTGTTTTGTCAGATTTATAGTACAAAACCAAAATATATCAAATACAATAGTTAGAACAGAGAGGAAGAAAACACTTGACCTGCAGCTGGGGTTGCCAAAGAAACCTGATACTTGATACTAAAAATTAGTATCGGATTACTCATTTGCAACAGTATCCATACCAACAGTGCTGTCTTCAGCTCCTCCAGCAGCACTGCAGACAGGCACACAGCCCCTCCCTTCACTAGCAGATGAAGAAGTTCACACTCACAACTCTGAAGAAGACTTAATGAGGTATTTCGAGAAGTCAGTAAAACTCCTGTTTCAACAACTTTGGAGTACAAATGTTAACCCGGCCCACATGCATGGTCATGTTAGCTGTTTATCGACCATCAGTTGTCCAATACACAAATAGCCGTTTGTTAAGTTATCATTAATGTAGCAGCAGTGGCTACTAAGAAAATGATAATGTAGAAGCTGGTCATCAAATCAGTGCCAGCCCATCTTAGCAGCTGTATGGAGCACAGCTCTGCCTCACAGGACTTAAAAATGTTGTTGTCTTTTCTGTTTCTTTGCACCGCCCAAGACAATCTTAAAATATGTCATATACCTTACAGTTATGTTGCTGTTTTTGTACCAAGTCAGACAACTAAAAAAATTGTGTTTTTATTGATTTTTATTGTCCAATTTTTATTTTTTTTTAAATTCCTCTTAATTGTTTGTCTTTTTATCAAAATTTGGTAGGTTTCAGATAGGGTTGTCATGACACTTAATGACAACCCTACCTGAAACTTGGCATAGATCCATACCAACCTATGTTAATATAACAAGTTGACAAACTATGAGAATATATTATAAGCTTCTTTTGTCTGTCTTACAGGACTTTTCTACAAGTGTTAGTTTTATACTTAAATAACCCAAAAGAAATTGATAGCAATGAGCTGCAATATTCACACACAAATCCAACATAAAAAAACCAATCTTTCAATCAGGGCAAAAAGCATAGAGGAAAAAACTAATAAAAAGATATCTAACACTGTTCTTATTTTAGCAGAAAACACTGTGCTGACTGCAAGACTTTGTCCTCTAAGAAAACACAGGGCTTAAGTGTAAGCTGGGATGTAGTCTAGCAATCTGTGGTGAGAGGCGAAAAAGTTCCAGGCTGGCCTCTTGTTGTGTAATCAATTAACTGTTAAATGAAAGTACCCGGAGGCTGCCACTCAGAATAGTACAACCACAGGTAACAATAGCCTCGAGTGTCTGAACACTACAGTATGTTTTCGTGGTACAGAGAAACAGCACCCCCACAGCCCCACACCTCCTCCAGTCTTTCTGTGAACTTCTCCTTTTCCAAATCACAGGATAAAGCTGGAAAAATAATACTAAAAAAGTAAATGACCACAACAGTTAAAGTGGAGCTTAGTTAGTCTAGTTTACTGGAGAGCATCTTTGGCCATAGTGGAAACTAGGTAAGGTCAGAGGCTACCTGTATGCTTACAGTCACAATATATAAAAATGTTAGCCATTGTGTAATTTTACATTGTATCTTTTCAAAAATACACAAAAATACATAAAGGTATGTAGATTTTTGGATGTCTTAGTTAACCCCAATTAAGTTGTTATCCTTTAACTGGCAAATTGATGCAAAACTTGTTCAGTTACACAAACTTTCAAGTACTTTATTGCAGTGCTCGTAGCTGAGTGGACAGTAATAAGGTTGTGCTTTCTATCTATTGCCTCAGATTCTTTGAAAGCTTGCGGAGGTTCACGGGTCCATCACTGGCTCCGCACGTTAAAGGAAGCTTACAGATCTGTATCAATTAGCAAATTAGGTCCACGCTTGTTTTAGCAAAAACAAAATGTAAAAAAAACGATGTTCAAAGTAGACTTATAAATATTTATTTATGTTTAATATTTAAAGACCCTTTTATACACAAGCACAGAAAATATATGCTTGTATCTGAGAAATCTCCATTTAGTTTGAAAACGTTAGCACACCATGAGGTAAGCAGTACACTAGAATTACGTTTTTGCATTTGAGGTACATTTTTCATCTGGCATGTGGTGCAGTAGATTAGCAGACTATTTTAAATGAGTATTTGCGATACCACTTTATTTACAGGTTGCAATTAAGACAACCTGTGACAAGCAGATAAAATAGCCGCCATTACAATGCCGCATTGCTTTTAATGCGTCAGTGGCAATAAAATTTAAAAGGTTCTACACGTAAACATCTCGCACCATAAAACATGAAAAAGTGCCAGTGACCTTGGAGGTCTGACAAAGTGCTTTGCTGTGGAAAAAAAATGTGCAACTCATCCTTCAGTATGGCATCATAAATTGTTCTGATAAAATACATTCAATCAGCGCAATCACTGGTGCATTATTATGCACACACTTTAGAACCACTGCACTATACAAAAGGACTTGACTAGTGGCCAAGCAATAGGACTAGTTACTGCCTTTACAGTGTCTAAACTTTAATGTAGACAATTAGACTGTGTACAAATCAAATCAGGTCTGCAGCTCTTACACAATAAGTAAAGACTCAAGTGTAGTTTATCCTGCAGGATAACGAGACGTCAGCTGGCAAAGTAAGCGCAGAGCCTAGAGGTTGCTAATAGGATTCCTACCTTTAAACCATGTGTCCACACACACTGTCTGTTCCTACTCATCATTACATTCTGAGAATACCAAGAACAGATTTGGAATACAAATCTGTTTTGCCGAATGCCATCAGTCTTCTCAGGGTCTGTAACCCACATCCACAGCCACATCGGCGCCCACAGTGGCAATACAAAGAAGACTGTTAATGTGTTGAGCACATAGGCAACACATTTATAGTAACATGTTTGTATTTTTTTTTAAGTTTTGGTTTTTATAGTTTGCAGTTGGCAGTACAAGCAAAGAATTGTATCATTGTATTTCTAAGATTGGCAGTGTACCACTGTGTTATTAGTCTAATAAGAATATTAAAGTTGTTTTTTTATTCTGCACAAGTGGGCCTTTGGGTTTACAATAGCTCATTCTTCCATCAGGAATAAAATAGAATAGAATAGAATAGAATAGAATCAGGGCTGGAGTGGTAATCTGGCGTGCATGTGCCCGGTGGGCCCTTTGGCCCATCTTCAGTATAGACGGTGGACCGAACCAATCAGGATATAGGATGAAAGCGGCCCCACCCTTTCTCTGCAGGGTCCCTGTAACTCCAGAAAGGGGCTGCGGAGAAGTTACTGCGAAAAAAATTGAAGAGTGTCACTGTAGATGCTACAAATGTGTAAAGATCAAAGACACGTTCGCTGCTGGAGCCTCCACCTCCTCTGTAACAGCAAAGCTCCAGCAGCAGCAGCTGTAGGTGAAGACAGCAGCAGCGGAGGGAGAGGAGCAGCCAGAGATGAAGGCTTTGAAAGGGAAACCGAGGGACAGAGTGAGTGGAAAAGTGTAGTACGTAAGCAGGTAGTAACATTAGGATGATACAGGAGGCAACGTTAGCTCTATTACACGAGAATGATGAGCAATGGCGATTGATTAGTATCAATATTTATTGGTATTTGCATACTTCTGGCAGCCATGGCACCTTAATCTGATAAAATAGCAAACGTTGAGGCCGAGAAGTGTTGGATGAGCAGCAAGTGTCCATTTTAGGCTCCGTCATAGCATTTTAGATACTTAGGTTAAAGGTGTGTCGAAAGGCTGCAGTACTTTAAACGTGTAGTTGTGCTGTGGTTAAACATTTAGCACTGAAACAAGTGAGATAACAGATTCTGAGAGTTTGCGTCTCTCAGGTTTTGTTGACTGTTCATTTTCACAACGTAAGAAATGTAAGTGTGAAAATTTAATTTCTGTTTCTTACTATCTGTTAAGTTGCGATGATTAAAGAGATATTTGGTATACATGTTTTTTTCCATGCCGCACTTCTCTGTAACCCACGTACATAAATTACTAGTCAGTTGTGCTCCACAAATTATGATTTTTTTTGTCCCAGTCCAGCCTCGATTAGAATAGATCCAGTTATGTCATCATATAAAAGCTAACATCAATGAAATATCTGCTAACATAAATTAAATATTATACACTAGGACTCCGTTTTTAACAGGGTGTGTGTTCAGATTTTTACGTTGCATGTAATACCTGTTTTATTGTCACTGTTTCAAACACATCTTGGATCTTGTATTTGCCTCACTTGCTTCTTTGTTGCTGTGACCAGACATGAAGCAAAATGAGCTTCATTCTCTTCTTTTTTTTTACTTTCTACACTGCAGATACAGCTCCTCTTTTGGTCACAACGTTTAAGCCAATTTGATGACCATAATTGCCTGTTGATTCTTTTAGCCATCCTGCAACTGGTATTTTTCTCTTTACCAAAAAATAATTCAAAGTTTCATGTTTAAAGTCAGAAACCGCAAGACGGCATCATCGAGGATGTCCTGAGGCACTGTGTTGTAGGATTCTGTCTGTGACAGCAAATTGAGTGCTTAATGAGGCTAAAGAGACTGAAGGATGCGTTCAGTTCAAAACCGCCTTGAAGCTAATAGCCTTTGGTGAACTTGGGTTTATGGGCCTACATGAAACACGTCCCAAAGCACCAGGCTAATTTCACGTGGTGGTGGGCATAAAGTGAAGGTCCTCCAGGTAGTGAAACCACATTGGAGATAAAATGTTGAAAACATGAGTGGGGAAAACCAGTGTTAACACACACACACACACACATGCACATACACACATTCATGCATGAGGATAAATTCGCACAGATAATCCCATCATTTTAAACTACTTACAGTAACTGTATTTTATTCTCTCTGCCACACACATGTGCATGCTTACTCTATCCAATCACTGTAAGCCACTTAATGTTCTCAAACAAGCTTAATTCATTTATTTACAGGTAATTTCATCAGCTGTAACACAAACAAACAAGAAAACAGCATAAAAGCAAAGATGGCTTTAAACGTCGCAGTGTACTGTAGTCTTATGGTATATTTTACTGAAAATCAGTCAACTCTTGCTTTAGTGTTAATCTTTGATAGATCATCAAGGATTATCTGATATTGTTGTATATCTCTAATTCTTTCTGCAGTATAAATCACATAGGTGCTTAGACCATCTAATGAGAAAACAGTGTTTGTCAGTCCATTTGTTTCCATTCTTTGTCTAGTTATTATTCAGTGTTTTTGCATTGCTGCTGATAGAAGCACACACAATCACCAATGAAGTTCAGGGAAAGATTCGAATGCGTTTCTCGCCTTTTAATTACTCTTTAATTGCAATCAATATGACTTTTAAATTGCATTCATCCAAATACAACTTTAATTAAAAAGGTTTGGCAAAATAAAAACAGAAAATGTCTAATTTTAAGAAAAATATCTGATTTTGAATTTGATCGCAGCATCACATCTCTAAAAAGTTAGTATGGGAGCAACGAAAGGCTGTAAAAGTAAGTGGTACTAAAAACAAAGTGCTAAGAGAACATTTTGCAACTAATTAGGTTAATTGACAAAAGGCAAATCACAAGGTTGAGCATCAAAAGAGCATCTGAGAGAGGCAGAGTTTCTCAGAAGTAAAGATGGGCCGAGGTTCACCAATATGCAGAAAACTAAGTCTACAAGCTGTGACGTAATTTCAGCATAATGCTCCTCAATATAAAATTGCAGACATGTGAATCTCTCATTATCTACAGTACATAATGTTCAAGAATTAAGGCCACAAACCAAATTTTTCCATGATTCTGTCATGGAAATCACTCCATAGGCTCAGGAGCACTTTCAGAAATGTCTGTTTGTGAACACAGCTTGCCACGGCATCCACAAACGCAGGCTAAAGCTCTGAGCTCTAATCATGCAAATAAGAAGCCATGTGTGAACACGATCCAGAAACACTGCCGTGTTCTCTGGGCCAAAGCTCACTTGAAATGGACTGAGGCAAAGTGGAAAACTGTTCTGCGCTCAGATGAAATTCCTGTTGGATGTTGCATCCTCTGCACTAAAGAGGAGAGGACACATCCAGGTTGTTAACAGCATTCATTTCAAAAGCCCACATCTCTGATGGTATTGGGGTAACTATGGAAATACTGTAGCAGCTTGCACATCTAGAAAGGCACCATGAATGTTGAATGGTGCATACAGGTTTTAGAGCAGCATATTCCCATCTAGATGACATCTTGTTTTTTTTTAATGGAATGCCTTGCATATTTCAGCAAGACCACGATAAACTGCAAACTGCATCTATTACAGCAGCACACCTTTGTAGTAGAAGAGTCCAGGTGCTGAACTGGCTGCCCTGCAGTCCAGACCAACTTTCACCAATTGAAAACATTTGGCATGAAAAGAAAAATACGACAAAGAAGCTTCGGGTCTGCTGGGCAGCTAGAATCCTCCATCAGAGAAGAATGGGACAACGTTCCTCTCCCAAAGGTCCAGCAACTGGCCTCCACAGTTGCTGGACTGTTATTATAAGATGAGGGACCCCGTCCTGACTTTCTTTTTTTAATGATATATATAAATATATATTTTTTTAAACGGGCAGTTTTTCAGTTTTTAACATTTTTTCAGTATTTTTTCCGGGTTTATGAGGTTTGAAAATCATTGCCTTCTGTTTCTATTTACATTTTACACAGTATCCCAACTTTTTTGGAGTTAAGATTGTAAGCTCATTCTGTCCTTGTGTTAGAGAAATATGAGAGTAAACTTTCAAGATGACTATTCCGATATGTAACATTGATTTTAAACAGCGAAGTATATTTATACCCGTCATTGGCTATGCATACACCTACCGTAGCGCTACAGCTTTGCCATTAATAGTATTTCTCTCAGTTCTTTCACTGTAAGAATAAAAATGTAAGCCATTTAAAAATAGTAAAATGAATTTATAAAGCATTTTTATGCTGCATCTCACAGTACTTACTTGTGCTTAAAGTCATATAAATTATAAAAAGGCAGTAGTGGGGAAAAAAAGCCATAATATACCACATCCATAATATAAGAGACCAGAAACGACATCAAACTGTGTGATTCAACTGAGTTAAAATTGACAGCATGTCACACTGTGCGAGGTGGGTCTAATAAAATCTAGGTCTCAATCTGTGTCACGCTGTATGCCATCAAGGCACGTCGTACTGTGCTTAGGGAGTGTATGATATCGCAACGGTGAAGGAATAAAAGCACATGATGGCAGAGATGCATCATCAGCTGGTGTCATCCTTGCATCTGTGCCACTTTTAGGCTTTAAAAAGTGCAGCTCCACAAGACTGGCAGATTCTTACAAACTCTCAAGTGTCCTCACCCCCCCCCCACACCTCCCTCCCTCTTTGAGTTTTTAAAGTAGACTGCAGCCAACTGAAATTGTTAGCCTCTGATGGATTTTATGAAGGTGTCGAGGAAAGCAAGTAGACTAAAAGCATCATTATAAGCCATCAAAATATGGACAGTTTTCAGCTGCAGACTGACACTAGACTATAAACGCATGATGAGAAAAGAAATGCAAAAGCATGCCGGAGTCTTGATGAAACCACTGCCCAAATAGCAGATTACATTTCAAGGCAGTCAAAAGCTCTGCTCTGCAGAGGGTACTTTAGAACTCAGGCTCAGCCAAATAATATAATTATAGATCACTCTGCTGCTCACACACCCTATTCTGAGGCTGCAGCCAATGAGCTTCGTCATATCATTAAAAATCTGCAGTGACTGGAGTCAGAAGCTTTTTCCAATCATGTCTAATTAACTCATCAGGAAAAGCTTCAAATAGGTTAATCTGATACCTAGGGAGCAGACATAGTTTTAATACAGCATCAGAAACCAGATCGGCTTCTCTTCTCTTCTCTTCTCTTCTCTTCTCTTCTCTTCTCTTCTCTTCTCTTCTCTTCTCTTCTCTTCTCTTCTCTTCTCTTCTCTTCTCTTCTCTTCTCTCTTGAGGAGAGAAACATGCCAAAGGGGAAACTAAATCATGCTATGAGACATAACATTCATAATGCCTTTCGTATAAAAACTGTTTATTATTGGATGAAATGGGGAAATTCCTATGATTTTTTTCCCCCACATGGGATCCTTAATCTTCTTCTTCCTGTCTATGTATTTTAATGAATCACTCCCTTATTTTATGGTTTCTCCACAGGGACATAAAACTGGGTTAACGCAGAGGTTATGCTGTTGATAAAGGTTACTACTCTCTCTCATTCTGCCGCTCTCCACATTCATTACACACAAAGGGAGATTGCTCAGTTGCACAAGACACTCGCAGGCCGTGTTCACAGAATAAATAAGTAGACTCGCAGCATTGAGGTGTCAAACTGCCGTTTCGTCTTCCTGAAAGGAAAGCTTTGGTGACAGTCTTGCCAGGTAGAAAACAGATGGGCTTGGTAACAAATGCACTTGCTTCCAATCAAGAATAGTGTGTTTATGGATGAGAGTAGACACCTCAAATATTCGATTTGCTGATGAATAGCGTGTGGTCTTCCAGGTGTAGGCCGGCCTGTGTGAGTATCCGACTCAGTGAAAATGCCTTTGTTTGCTTTTTTCATTGATTCAGTAAAATTTATCTTTCATCTAAATCTCACAAAAATGATACATCCTGTACTAGATTACTCAAGTTTTAACTTGGCACAAATACTCTTTGGGTAAAGCTCTTCACAATTTGTTAAATTTTTTAAATTATGAAGATAAACAGTACTTCTTCCTTATTTATTGGCTGAATTTTCAGATTTTTTTTAGTTTCTTTTATTATTTTTGACCCTGAACGGCCTTATTAGTGGATAAGAATGGATGGATGGGAAAAAGTAATTTCCATTTCAATATGTTACATATTCTACAAGTAAAACATTTGATAGCAGAGCTTCATAGGTCAACAGTTCCCTTGTTTCTTCCCCCCCCTCAAAATCTTATCTTTTCAAACTATTGCACCATCACCTTCTATATAATCTGTGACTCTTTGAGCTTTTGTACTGATGACTCATTAAAATGGTGGTAAAAAACAACACGATTATACATGTGTCTTCAACCCAGCAGCACTGGCAGAATGTGCCAGGTTACAAAAATTGAAAGGCGCACAATTATCGGCTCGCAACGGTGGCTGTGACCTCAATTTGACATCAGCTTTGTCATACAGTGCAATTTGCCAGGCGCTGTGTGGTGGGTATAATAGGGCGCTTAAACAGGCTTTAGCCGCATGCAGGTAAACAGTTCTTGTGGACAATAAAAGAGGGATAGCGTCACCAAAAGTCATGGGATAGCTATTGGCTATCAGTGATTTAGCTTTTTTTTTTTGGATAAAATTTTTCCTAAACATGAGTAACACCACAGAACAGACAAAATAATTTTTTTCCCCCTTTGCACTCATATTTAAAGTGCCTAAATTTAGAGATAAAAAAGTATTAAAGGCTCTGTTATCACTTGTTGTAACAGTTTCTATCTTGTCTCAGGTTGTTCTAGTTTCAACTGTAGTCTTGCTGTAGTTTTTCCATGATTTAAACTTTCTTTGGTCTCTCTCTACACTGGCTGATGACTCTTAGCAGGAATCTGCATTCTCTGTCTGCCAGATGTGCAGGGTAGGGTCTAGGTATAGTTCAAACCCCCAAATTGCCTTATTTCCTTTTGCACATTTCTCCAAATGTCTGCAATCTTTGGGCAATCTCAAAATATATGAGTGAAGTCACCCACAGCCCCACAGTTCCTCCAGCATAAATTACGTGTTTTATGATATTTTGAGGTGACAGTTGGGATGTTAAAATAGTGCATCTTCACTTTTCAATCAAACTTTCTCCATGTTGGGCTATTAGTTAATTTATTCCCAACTCTAAAGGTTTCCTTGCATCATTATTACATTGGCTTCCAATTCCCATTTTTCTTAACATCCACTTAACATCGATTGACCTTGGCATCACTTTGTGGTGCCTTTATATATTTTGGATTCCACCTCTGTAGCAGACATTAATGTTTCTTAAACTTGGGTTAGTATTGTTGTATCCAGCTCTAAGCTGGGCTTGCCCAAGACATTCATAACCAGTGATTGAAAATAGATTAAAAACTGAAAATCTGGCCTGATATTTGCAGATTATAATGCATTGTGTGCCAGTTAAAGGCATTTAATATGAAGCAGCATCAGTAGGAAATGTAGGAGCTAGATATGGCTGGAGGAGACTTATGATAGCATGCTGAGCATGTTAGAGAATGTGGTTCAAAATATTAAAAATATCAAGTTTAGCTTTATTCTATTTTGTCTTTTTATCACCAGCGGTGCTGGTGATGCTCTGCCTTGGTGCCTTTTGAGAACCATCCTTTTAGCTTCTTTTGTAAGAAGAGAATCATAGTTTGAGGCCTCAATAGGCTGCAGCTGCGAATCAGTGCTGAATTTCCAATGCTATCAGTTAGTGGTCTCGAGTGTGGGCTCATTTTTGTGCTGGTGGCATCTTTGTTTGGTGGAAATGAGTGGAACAAGTTCTAGATGGGGCGTTTGGCTTAATAAAGGGTATAAAAAATCAGCTTGATTTATAGGTTTATATCTTGGTTTTTAGTTGATGAAGAACTTGATAAAAGCTTAATGTAAGGCCACAAATCTGTATTGATTTTTGTGTCATGTATTTTCTCCCTCTGGGTGAAGTCGTGCATCAAGGAAAGAAGAAAACTTCTCTTGTCGGCATGATTAAGAACGTTGATAGCTAGCTGTTTAAATCTTGTATTTGTGACAGTCCTGCATTTCTCCCAGGTACCCCCTGAGCAAGAGGAACTACCAAAAGTGTAGTAACGCCTAGCTTTTTTATATAATATAATGCAATATATCACTGTGATTATATAAGAAAGCAATTCTAGAGTCAGTTTGGAAGATGAAGTATGACAGGCGCCGTTCGGTGTGTCCAGTATGAGAAGCTGTGCCTGAAGTAAATGATGACTTGCTTGGAAAAGTCCTTCTGAAATTGAGCTCATTGATTGCTGTGTTGAATTTCTTTGCTTATCTATATTGTGTGTGATTGAATGAATTTATTATTTTTCAATTTGCCTATCAGCTCATCAGTGGCCTTTCCTACATGATATCCCATTGTGTATGTGTGTAACTAATAAGACTGCCAGTTTTTGTGTGGATATGTCACACTTACCACATCCCCACCCATTCTAAATAGGAAGCTAGACAGAGCCATCAATCATAGCAGCTCTTTGGCCATCTGAGGGTTTTGTTCTCTGAGGATTATTGAATCTTTCTAAATGTCCCATCTTTACCTGTGAGCCCATGACAGCTACGTGGCTCACGGTACTGTTGCTCTAATTTTGAGCTTTGAAGTTCCATCTTGAAGCTCTGGCTTGCGTGCACGTTAACATTTCCATACTGTTTCGGTGACAGGTCCATATTCACGATCATTACTGGTAATATGAAACTGATCTTAGTCGGTTATGAACAGCACCATCAGAAATGCTCATGCCACAGATTATCACGCCTCCCTCTCCAGCATTTTCCAGTTAATATGACTTGAAAAGAATAAGCTGGCGGCTGTGTTCCTCAAGTTTAGAGAACGCGAGTTTCTTTTCTTTCTGCCTGTCTCTCTCTTGTATGGCAGCGCAGACGGGAGGAGTTCCCAGGGCTGATGTCTGTCGCGCGTTCACTTCATCTCATCTGTCTCCCAGAAATCTTCTCATCTTCTTTGTCTCTCCTCATCCTCGCTTCTCTCTATGCAGCGTGGAAAAGCACCCAAGGGAGAGAGTGAACAAGAGCAAAGGAATCTCCTCAGCTCTTTTCAAGAAATTTGTAGGTCTCAGGCCTATTAATCGACTCCCGTAAAACCACGGAGACTCTGAACCCTCTGAACTGCCACCTGACTTGAATTTAAGATATACTATATTTTCCGGACTATAAGTTACCTATACTATATAGTATAAGCAACCTTGTTAGCATGTTCTTTATGCTATGGTTACCTGTATAACTGTTATGTGAACATACCAGGCACGTGCTCAGTTCGTTGTCTATGCGTCACGTAGCTGAATGTGTTAAGTTAAGGTCTTTACACACTGGACGCGTAAATTCAGTGCGAATGTTTCGTGCGTCAAAAATATTTTTCGGACTCGCTTATTCTTAATGCAGCCGTTCACACTGAGCGCGTCATTTCACAGGACGAATTTGCGGCATTTGCACCGATGTACTGAATATACAGTGATGTAAGAACAGTAAAATTATACTGTTTTTCCTCAGACACACAACTACCTTCGAAAACGTGCGACTTACAAATGGTTTTTTCTTCTTTATTGTGCATTTTTTTGGCTGCTGCGACTTATAGTCCAAAAAATATGGTACTCGTTATTTTTCTGGGGTTTTGTAAGCATGACATAAAAGCTGTTGTCATTTCAACCTTGTTTTTTGTAAGTGAGATCATGTGAGATCAGTCAAACCACACTTTTTAATTTCAAGCCTTTCTTTGAAAAAAATGTTACGGTTGGTTTCCTGTGGACATCTGGTTGAGTAGGCCACCCTTTTTATGTAGTCACTACATAATCATCATCCCCTCATGTGTCAATCAGTGGTGTTCTCTGAGAAAAGTTGAGATAAGTTTAACTTGGTAACTGCGTATGGTTATTTTTTCTGTCTTTGCTACAATTCTCTGTATCACTTTCATTAACATTCCACTGTTCTTGGTCAACACATTGCAGAGGACCACCATTAACTTGTTATTTATTAATTATCTAATAATTCTTTAAAGAAAGCTTTTCTCCTTTAGTGCTTTCACCCCTAGTCCCATCTTCCTACCATCATCATCCAATTTAAAGTAAGTCGCTTGCTTTATTTTTGTAACAGTGACATAAATTGAATACTTGTTGTGGTGTTTTTTTTTTTCTTCTTTAATGAAGTTTTTGCGAAATGATGCCAGACACATGTCTCAGTATATTATTTCAGTCGTTGTTGAGGCTAAAATTGCTGTGGACTAATTCTGCTCCGCAGAGATGGGTCTTTGAAAAGAAAACAAACACTGTTCAGTCTGTGCATCCAAACCACAAATGATTAACTACGCTCTCCAAATTTATATTGGAACGTGTTCTCTCACAGGGTGACACTGCTTCTGGCTCACAGAGCTCTTTGTAATTACCACTGCTAATCTAAAGCTCCTTTTCCCCTCGCGCATCTGTTTAGTTTTGATTGAACTGACACAACACTGTATCGGTTCAGTTTCTGTTAAAGGATGCAACTTTTATTTTTTTTCTTGGTATGAAAGTGATAGATAAGCGGAACTAGGAGTGGTAAATCAGCAGAAGAAAATGGATGGATGATTAAAAAATGATGAAAAAAGTTTGACTCGTGGAAGATCATCCAAGTTACCTAAACATTTTATTTCTTATTTCTTACCTGGGCTTCTGCATTAGCCTGAGGGCAAATGGCTCGCCTCCTCAGCCCAGTGAACTAAACTGGTGCCCACTTTAGTTTAAGTTTAGTATTTTAATGAAAGAACGTCATTATTTCAATGAAGTTTGGACAGGACTTTCTGTTTCGTCTCCTGCTAGACATAATTATGCACCCAGGATTTTACATGTGGGTATTATAAATGCATTGTGATAAAGCAGACACAAACAAGAGACACACCTTCTGTTTATCTTATTCTTGTAGTTCTCAACCTTTTTTATACAGATATTTGTCAAAGTCCCAGTGACAGGAGTATTTTGACCATTTATTTATCATTACTGATCATGCCTATATTTTGTCATGTATGTTCCACAAAGAATGTGGAAAGATCCTCCATCTCAGCTGGAATCACAGCATCTGATGATGTTGCTGTGACTCCAGCAATTTCCCAGGCGGGATGTGCCCAATTTTTTACAACAGCGCGTAATTTGTAAATCAGCGTGATCCCAAATATGGGGAAGGGGGTGTTTTGGATCATAACAGAATATTTAGGTGTGTCTAATAACTTCCTGAGACTATGAGGAAGACAGAGAGCCGCTTCAGAGCACATTTTAAGAGGTGTCATTTGGAAAGCATATGCCGTTTTATCTAGTTGCATACTTGTGAACTGGCTGCAACATCTCAGTGCCACGCTCACTTCTGTCGCACCCTCCAACGTTAAAAACCAAGCCAGCACTGGCTGTTTAAAATATTCCTGTTGTGTTACACAGCTTGACGATGCTGCTCGTCCCACCCATAGCACTGACTGGCTTATTGCTAGTCCTCCCCATTGCCCAGTGGGTGGGTTATTTAATTAAGCAACTTCAGTTTCATTTCGCTTTGCAGAATAAAGTCAACTCAATGGAGTGAACACTGTGAGGACTCTGGCGAGAGTGCTACAGTACAAGTGCAGCATTAAATCGGTGTAGTGTCCCTTTAATTGGCAGATACTTGCACTGGAGGGTAGCATTCTCCAATGTGTTGTGCTTTACAGGTGGCCTAGATTCACATCTCGGTTGAACTGACTCTGACGCACTGACATTATCAAGCATCCTGCAGAAGTTTTGTGTGCTGAAATTTTATATGGATGAATGCAGCTTTAAATCACTGTGTCTGAAGTTGAAATCTCTGCCTGTCTCACGCCATTATCACTTTTTAAGTATCTGTTATGTTTCATCTCATATTGTCATCGTAAGTGTAGTCTGCAGTCCGTATAGTAATGTGTCATTAAACGGGGGGAAGATAAGAAGACTGCCTGCCGTCTGTGTACACAGCAGATAAGAGATGGCCATACTTGTAATGGTAACACTGTTCACAGACCGTAGGCTTGGGTGACTTATGTTATCACCACTGGGGCAGAGCATCATATAGCACACAGGCAGCACAGGGATCTACTGAGGCAGCCTCAGAGTTTGTATGAAGGGCTGAATTCCAAAGCAGTGTCATCCCCGCCTGCCTGTGTTTGGATGGATAGTCTCTGCAGCAGTAGCAGCTGGCACCGGGCCTCAGGACGGAGGACTATCCTCCTCGTCTTGCCTTTATTATTCCTCTCGCCTCTCCGAAGACTGAAGACTAATGGAAAGAAAAGGAAGGCAAGGGAGTGGAGAAAAGGCCCAGAGAGACAGAGGTAGCAGAGAGATGAGGGGGTGGGAGAGAGAAGAATTATGCATTATATTTAGAGGTCTTTCTAATGTCTTTCTACATACACAAGGTGGCAAAATATTACTCTACACTTCTTGGCATAATGCACCAACTATGACTTCAGTGCTAAAACATCAAATATAGTTAAGATTTTTTTTCCCCAGAATGCAATCCTGATTATTACAGGCATAAAAAGGGCTCTGTTGTTGCAAACCTGCTGTTGGATTGCATGTGAGTGTATGTGTATACCTAATAAATTAATACTATAATTGAAAAGGTGTCTACAAACATGTTTAGCAAATGTAAAAACTATCAAATGTAGGTTTGTGTGGGAGTGCTGGACTGTAAACTCGCACAGATGAGCAACGATGTGGTTCTTGACCTTGAAAGTGATGGTCAGCTGATGCTGTACATTGTAAACTAGTTACTGTAGGTGTGGCCTCACAACACACAGACGACCCTCAGGTCATCAGGAAAAGGCTGTGCTCCTAGATGATGTCAGAGAAAACTAACATCACATTTTGTTTAAATCCAGGCTGTACTTTACTTTACTAACTTAAAAATAAAAAAAGGTTGTTTTTGCTAATCTAATACTTTTTTTTAAACTTTGTCACCATTTAATTTATCTTGATTCTAATGTTTTTAATCCAATTTTAATACCTTCTGTTCTTGTCGAATAACGTTAGAGTCCCCAGAATTCAATTTGCTTAAAATTAATCCTGGTAGGCTTGATGAGATGGGAGTGATGCTTGAAATGCAGTTTCTTTTTCTATGCACTTTTGAATTGCTTCGTGTCTGAATACTGCTATGTAAATAACTTTGCCTTGTCCTGAATGAACTATTGCAGATCATCACATTTTAATGTGTACCTTGAGTTTGGTGCAACGTCCAGAATTTTGAAAGAATTCATGCCCTGGAAACCCTGGAGAGGTGAAATTCCATGTCAGTACAACTCAGTATAAGCAGCTGATACATGAGCTGTCATGGCTTATTTCCAACACCTAGACAGTATAAAGCTGCTATAAAAGGTAGAAAACAATGAACAAATCCAATCAGCTTAATTGCCTCATATTTTAATTGATTTCTGCTACCCTTGATGTCACCTGACATTGACCATGAGTGCCAAAGCCTGCTCCACACCAGTCCCTCATTACTGTAAACTTCAGCACAGCAGATGAGCCTGGTTCTCCGGGAGGTTCCTTCCTGTTAAAAGGGAGTTTTTCCTTCCCACTGTCTAGTCCAGTGCTTGCTCATAAAGGGTCATTTTAACTTTTGGGTTTTCTCTGTAATTACCTTACAGTATATTGCAGCTTGAGGCAACAATTTGTTGTGGTTTGGCGCTATCTAAATAAGATTTAATGGAATTTAATTGAACCGCCTAGTTTTTTCATGCAACCGAAAGCAGAATTAAGATACTTCAGTTTGTTTTGCAAGACCTTTCATGTTATGAAAAACATAATTTCAGCAACACATCATGTAAAGCTCCAATATCTGATTAGAAAAGTGTGAATGTGAATTAGAGGCATTAGAGGTAAGCTTTTAATTTCCTATTTAAATGGCCC
Organism: Apistogramma diplotaenia; assembly: GCA_015052665.1. Taxonomy (NCBI): domain Eukaryota; kingdom Metazoa; phylum Chordata; class Actinopteri; order Cichliformes; family Cichlidae; genus Apistogramma; species Apistogramma diplotaenia. The sequence continues at coordinate 2,048 of VOQJ01017389.1, read as the reverse complement.
TTGATGAGCAGTCCTTACCTTTGAAATAATCTCTCGTCACCCTCGCTTGTCCTCTCTTTCTTACATCTTTCTCATTCCGAGTGTGTTTCACATTAACACTTGTTTGTGTGTTTGTTTTTCTCCCTGGGAAATGCAGCCGCTGTAGCTCACAGATGTAATGTGTGACAAACTGCACGAAGACAGTTTTGAGCTGTGTGAAAAGTTGTTACTGTTACTGTGTCCTAGCTGGAAGCAACCGTCAGGAATAGAATAGATTAGAATAGAGTAGAATAGAATAGGCTGTGGAACATGAAAAATGAACTCCTTTGACAGTATTATGCATTAGACTTATTTATCAGGTTTAATTATTTGTTAATTGAAGGTGTAGGAATGCTGTTCTGTGGCTGCCTGTGTCCAGTTTTGATATGATGAAGTTTGATTTACTTTCCAGATGAATAAAAACGTTCTTTTTCCAATCAAAAAAGGCGAAGCAGACATTTTTTATACATTTTTTAGAGTCTGCAAATCCAGTTTACATGTAACAGGAGCATTTTATATATGCAGTGTATGTAGTTTATGGCATATTCAGAATCCAGATGCTGTTACATTTACGTATAACTTACTCTTGCAGCTCCACATTTCAGACTCTGGCTTTGTGTAAGTGCAAAAGTAGAAGAACACTGAGCATTTAGAGCTTTCTGAAGTGTTTACTTGGACATAAATGACCGAAAATACGGTAAAGCACAATAGGTTCACTTCAAAGTCGTCCCGTATATGTTCACCTTAATGTAACAAATGTTTAACAGTCACCTGTCATCACCAAGTGATAGTACGAAAGCTGTAAACAACAGGTCACTTTGAAAGGAGTAACACTGCTCAGTGTTGTTGTAAAGGTGCATCTAGGTCAAACAGGGCTCACCTAAATACAAATTACAGGGAGAAATCCAGCAGGGGGCAAAGATTAATACGACGGAGGGAGTGTGAGAGAATGTGTGCGGCAGCAGGAGTTCTGATTGATAGAAGACTCACAGAAGGGGAGACATTTAGACTCTCTTTGAAGGCAGAATGCCAGATATGATTAGAGTTTTTGACTGTGTTGGCACAAGACGCATGTGTGACAGGGTGATAGAAGAGGGTGTATTTGAACACTGTTGCAACAAACAATCAAGATCCAAAGAAACTTACAGTAAGAAGGAATTGAAATTGAAAGCAGCAAGAGGTGAAGCTGAAGCGAGAAAAGTTTGAAAGGGGGATATTTTTTTTTATTAGTCACACTGTTGAATATGAACTCTACAGGAAGCCAGTTTAAAGACATAACTCATTTTAAACTTTGGTGGCATGACTGAATAGAGTTTACCCTTTAAAACAGGGTTTAATATAAAGCCCTTCCCCACACGGTGTCTTCAGTAAACAGAGAGATTATCAGAAGGCAGAAAGAGATGCAAAGGTGGATGTGGAAAATGAATTGGGTGGAGTTGAGCCAGGAGATGAAAGCAAGAAAAAGGTGTTATTCTTTTTGGCGATAGGCCTCTTCGCTGCCACCTTTTATTCAGCTGTCAGGGAAGAATTATTGTTAAGTGCTCTTTAAGTGTGCCTATTTTTTTTCCGGGGACCGGACAAATGCGATGCTATCCGATTCAGATACAGGATGTAATGACTCATAAATCCAAAAGAAGAAAGAGGAGTGAAGAAGTGAAAAGGGAAAGCCATGTTCCTTAACTTGAGAGCAATGACTCAGTGGTCAAGTATGTCGGTGCTATCAGGTTTAAGAGCGTAAAGAAGTAGTTGGTGGATGGAGGGAAAAGATAAAAATGAATTATAGGAAAAATAGAGGAGGAGGAGGAGGAGGGCAAATTGCAGTTTGTGGAAACTTTTAGGACAGAGTGAGGGATTAGTATTGATCATTGGTTACAGGAGAAGACTAACCATTGGAAAAAGGGAAGAGGTGAGTGTGATGCAGCAAATGAAGATAAATGGAAGTAAAGTTGGATGTAAAACAAATCCAGCAACAAATCAATTTATTTAAGCTGGGGGGGGGGGGGGGACTTTAAAAATTTTTTTTAAAAAAA
>VOQJ01017382.1:28993-42610 GCA_015052665.1 Apistogramma diplotaenia | reverse complement strand
TTATTATTAGATATTGTAAGACACAAATTTTGACGTATCTTGTTAATCAGCTGAATTGCTCCAAGTAAGGGTTTTTTTTTTTTTTGCACAGCTTCTTTCTCTGCAAATGAACTAATAAAATGTCTGGCTTGTCCTGACGACTTTATCTATTAATTATTTCAAAGATCTTGCTACTTAGGTTCAAATTCTCCTGGGATCTCTTTTGTTGAAGTGAACTCATGCAAGTTACAGTACAGTCGATAGATTTGGAGCAAAGTCAGCTGAAAGATGCAGTGAATGTGCCTCCGTAATCAAAGCAAATGTAATTATTTATTCTTGGGACAAACATCAGGTAACTGAGAGACTGCACGTGCCTTTAGCTGGTAATGCAGTGCAGGATAGATCCATGTTTTCATGCCGTTTATACCAAATTCTGACCCTAGCATCCAAATATACCAGCAGAAATTGCGACTCATCAGACCAGGCCACATTTTTACAATCTTCTTACCTAATAGGAGATGCACCTGGTGTGGCCTTATGCCGCTGTAGTCCATCTGCTTCAAGGTTCAGAGATGCCTAATACTGCATATATTGCTTTTGAATTGGTTGTGTCCTTGTGTACATTTGGTGTGCTGCTAGATGTTCATTAGAGCTTATGGACTTTGGCCACAAGGTGGCAGCATTGTGAAACATGGTCTTCCAAGTGCATCGTGATCTATCGTTGGGTTCACATTTGTTCCGGACTGAGCTGCAGGTTACTGCTCCATATTTTAAGATTCTGGTTTCCTTTTTTTATGTCACTGCAGTTTCTAGAGTGTCCAAATGTGGAAAACTGCTTTAAAATATGTAAAATATGTGCATTGAACATTTCACTGTAATTTCACAGGTTTAGCATCTTGTTATTTTTTCTTTATGTTTTGTTTCTGTGCACATACGGAGCCACTGTCATATTTTTGTGAGCTGCTTTTGATTTGCCAAAATGAGTGAATCACAGCAAATCAGGAATATGACAAGTCATCTGTTTATCCAGTCATGCTAATTTGTGTCCTTTCCAACATTAGCACTGCAAGAAGCTTGCTTATTTTGTCCTGTGTGGCACCTAATTTCCTGGGCTTGCTTATAAGAAGCGGTTATTTGAGTCACTGCTGCCTTCTTACAAACTTGAAGAAATTTAGCCATTTTCCTCTAACTTTGGCCATCAACAAGGCATTTTCACCCAAAAAATTGTCACTCACTGGATATTTTCTCTTTTATGGACCTTTGTCTTTACTTAAAACATTTTTTGGACTTAATATTCATCCATGTAAAGCATTAAAGATTCAAATTTTTGAGTTTTAATGTAGCTTAAAGAAAAGTGATACAGTAGGAGATATTATGCAATAAAATGTTATTTTATGAGCTACCAGTTGTTCTTTTTCAATGAGCTGGGAAAGTACATTTATGGCCCATTCTCCCTGTGGCCACCCACACGGCAGCAGAGGTCAGTAAAAGCACTGAAGTGAGGGTTTCAAAGGTTTATGCTGGCATGATTTCAGTAGGGAGAAAGGATGTAGATGTGAAGCTGGTCTCGAGGCAGAGGGTGGATGGCAGTAAACAGGCAGTTTTCAGAAGCACGTGTTGGGATTGCTGTTATACAGAATGGCACCCCTGCAAACTGCAAATGACTGGTAAGCTCAACTGCTCCATGGCATCTCCTGTAACGGCTACAAGGAGTTTAATTCATAAAATGCAGTTGTGCTGCATATTGAAGACAAGTGGAAACCCCCTACTGCCCTCTGACAAAAATAAATGGTTGAGGAATAAATACCCATTCTCACATCTTCTTTTGTGTAGCTTAATATAATGATGTCTTAAACTGCCAAGGTGGATGCCAACAGCAGCTAGTGCTTCAAAGTTTCTCTTTAAACAAGAGACAGTTGAAGAAAAAGGTTCCCTCACAAGCAATAAATGCTGTTTGTGAAGAAAAACTTCATGCATCAGCCACACCAAACCTCAACCTAAGCAAAACCTAAAGGGCAACTTAACAGAAAGGGCAACTGAGGCAGAACCTGTGAAATTAGACTGAAGTAAACAGCACTTTAAAGCAGGTGCAGCTACTTTACGTAAAGCATCTGAAGAGAAGAGGCTTTGCCCGTGCCGAAAAAAATCCACCTTTTACTGCATGTCAGCCAAGACAATTCACTTTCATTTGCAAGCCTATATGTTTTTTTTTGTTTTGTTTTTTTTTTTGTGTACAATACAATACTCTTACTACTATCAATTGTAAGACACAAACTACTCCAAGCTCCTTGGCCTTGAAGTTTTGGCCTTTATCCCACAGCTTCTTTCTCTGCAACTGAACTAATAAAATGTATGGCTTGTCCTGATGAATTTCTTTATTAATTATTTCAAAGATCTTGCTACTTAGTTTCAAATTCTCCCGGGATCTCTTTTGTTGAAGTGAACTCGTGCAAACAACAATCAATGTGTCTGGAGCAAAGTCTGCTGAACGATGCAGCGAACGTGCCTCTGTAATCAGAGTAATCAAAGCAAATGCGATTATTTATTGTTGGGACAGACGAACATCGGGTAACCGAGGAACTACACGTGCTCACATTTCACATCACATGACATGATTTTTCCATCATTTCCTTTCAACACAAAAAACTCAATTTGGGCTGTATTCGACGGGAATGAACACAGTCCAGCTTCAGATAACATCCATCCATCTTTTCCTGCTTATCGGGTGGCGAGAGGGCTGAGGCCTATACCAACAGGTCTCCTGTTTATCACAGGGCTAATGCAAAGACACAGACAACCATTCACACCTTTTGCCAACTTGGAATCGCCAATTAAACGACCTCATGCACGGCTTTGGGCTGCGGCAGGAAGCTCGAGAACTTGGAGAGAAGACGTAGACTCTGTGTGGAAAGGCCTCAGCACGGTACCACCGTCAAACCAAGGACCTTCTCGCCGTGAGGCAACAGTGCTAACAACCACACCACCGTAGCATAAATATAGCATAAAACGGTACAATGCAGCTATTACAGGATGTTTAAACTCTACATTCAAAAGGTACAAAAGATCTCCCAAAGCGCTAGGAGATTTACACTCTGCAAACTTCTTTTGGCCTTTGGTATTCATACTGTAAGAACTTCCGCTTTAAGCTGGTAATCTAAAATTTGACTTTTTCCAGTTATTTTTGAAGCTCACTGTCGAGCTCGGGGTATTTTTCTGCCTTCTATTAGTGGCATATCTGGCAGCAACAGATGTTTATATAGAAAATTTACTATTTTGTGCATTAATTTGGATAACTTGACCCTCTAAATAGCAGTGTACTCTATGCAAGGGGGAAAGGTTCAGTGATGCCTGAAGATACACAGCATAATTACACAATAAAAAGCACTGTCTCTTTTGCTCACCTCCTATAGGCTCTGTTGTTGTGAAAATCATCCATATGGACAACAGTGGTTTAAAAAACTCACTACAGAAAATACTGACTTTGAACTTTAAATGAATATTAAAAAAGAACATGATTTGGGCAGTTTCAACTGGGAATAATTAATAGGTCTAGTCATGTGTAACTCTATTGCTTTGGGGTCATTCAAGTTGTTGCTGGTGGTAACACAACTACCCCACCCCTCACCACCACCACCTTATCCTGGATTACTGTACATTTATCGTTATCTCTCTAATAAGCTCTTATAAACAAGTCTGCACCTCATGATTACAGGTGACAGCACAAGGGCGAGACACAAAAAGATGTGATGGAGGGAGAGAGGCGCCTTAATTTAGTCCATTATTTCAAACAATTATGTGTGTCTGGTATTACTTAATGGTGCCTAATGGTGACATATCTAGCTGTGCTTAAAAGTAGTAATAATTAGCCTGTTTGGGTGCTCCCTCCGGCACTTGGTGCCTCATGGACAGAAAGTCATGCATGCATGTATGTAGATAGTAGCGACACAGCTAAAAGAAGAAATTAAGGATCTGAAGATGAAAACTTTCATTACTGTGGTCCTCAACTTTTTTTTACCGATAATATGGCTGGTTAATATTTGAGAGTGCATGGTGAATTTAAATTCAGTCATTACTGACATCTAGTGTGTGTGTGTGTGTGTGTCCAGCAAATTTAGTGGAAGTAATTTAAGTTTTAGACAGTAATAGTTCTGGAAAAGTGAGTACCTTTTGTTTTGGCCAAGAAGTTAGGATTAGGATAGCTTAGGTTCTGGGACTAGGAAGTGCATTATAGTGATTAAAGGCCTCATAAAGTGCATGGTCAAATCAGTTCACAATCCTTGACACACTCAGACGCTTCACACTTTCTACACCTACATGTACTATGTGTACTTGCCCTCTGTTGTCTGAGTGTCTGACAAAAGAGAGCAGCTCTGGGATTTTTCCAGTAGGTTCCTGGATGTTTATAGAGGACACTTGTGAAATTGTGTAATAGTTCAAATGTGAATGTGTGGTGAGGAGGTTATGTAAGTCCATCGCTCACATCTGATTCATACGTTCTCAGATCTGCATGAGCGAGTTTGTGCGTTTGTTCAGAAAGGGGTGGTACTCACAAAATTGTGGAGTGAGACACTTTCCTATGCCCCCCAGCATATATAAACATACCGCCAACATTCAAAGTCTTGAAGAGACACCAGCGAGGGCAAACGAGTAGGTAGAATGTAACGCTGAAAAGTGCACACCCACAGAGACACACGCACAAAGACACCTGCAAAACAGCATGACCGATTTCAGTTTCACTAAGAAGGTCAGAACACAGACGTGTGTGTTGTTGCAGTGATTCACTTCCCCAACGCGGGGAAACACATTTGCCTTTTAAAACCTTTATGTGGGGAGCTAATTGCAAATCCAAACATAAACTCTCAGGCTGCCCTCGTCGCAGGTGTGAGACACCCATTCTGTCTGAATAACTTCACGTCTAAATTGCTACTTGTCTCAATGAGACAATGCCTTGCCTGGACTCCTAAATGAATATTAAATTAAATGCCAAGATAACAGAGACGACTTGCTGGGTGTTGTTGTTGATTTCTGGAGCCATGTATGCCTCTGTTAGTTAAATTGACTTTTCCTACATATTTAAGAGTTTCCACTCATCCTTTGCTTTTTCTCGGTATATGCTAGATTCATCTGTGCTGTGGCTAATTTCCCAGGACCATCTTTAATGGAATTTGTTGTGATGCTGTCATAACATAAGAGATGTCCTAGCAGGAATCTGACTGAGTAGTTAATTGTTTTTTCTCATGCAAACGTCTTCATATATGCAAAGTGTAAGAATTGACTTCTTGTTTAAATTACCTGATTAAGGTTATTTGCACACAAAAAATAAATTTTTTTTTAAAAAGTTCTTATGTACTGTATGTTGGAGAGCCCTCCACTTTTTCTCCAGTGCTACAAAAATGAGCCCATCATCATGTTCTTCTTTCACATAATATAAAAAGAAAAATATCAAATATATATATATATATATATATATAAGTCCTAGATGGCCAGACTCCTGCATATATAGCACACACACAGCATACACCCTGGACGGGCCATCAGTCTGCTGCAGGGCTGACACAGAGAGTCAGACACTCATGGCCAATTAACAATTAACCTGCTGAGCTATACAGAGAGAATTCACACAGACTCCATACAGATTTGAGCCCAGGACCTAACCACCCACCTTATTGTGCAACCAAATACATTTTAAAACCACAGACTTTCCATTAACCTCAGCTGCTCTTTGTGTTAATACTAATAAGCAAATTAAGCAAACTAACATGGTGAACATGATTTTTTTTAATGTCGTTTTACTCCACTTTCTTTACTCTGAGGATATGGAGAAATAGCATGGCCTGCACTTGGACAAAAAGGCCAGAACAGAAAGTGTGAGGCGCTGCCAGTTTCATTTTCCAAAAAAAAAAAATCACTCACACACACACAGAACAAAAACAGAGAAGCAGAGAAAAGGAAAAAGATATGTTTTTCTGTATTCAAATTAGACTGTTATGATGCAACTTCATAAATCACAACTGACAGCAGTCCAATTACAGTGATGGATTACTTTTACAAGATAAATTAGAAAATTGGTTGTTTCCTAATCCTGTTTGAAATGATATGGGAGTGAACATTGTACAGTGTAGAAAAGCGGATTCAAAAACCTTTTTAAATCATGTCTGCCTTTTGAACAGCACTATGTATCGACAGATATGTCAGCCAGCTGCAGCCACAAATAAGGAAGGGACCGTTTTTGTACTGGTGGCGGTTTTGTGGTCACCTTTTTTTCCTGTATACTTGATCATTCTGCAAACCTGTGTGTGTGTGTGTGTGTGTGTATGTGTGTGCGTGTGTGCATGTGCACATGGTGGGAAGAGAGAGGTGTTTTTGATTCCACTGACCTGAACGCAGCCACTTTACTGAAAACTAAACTTGCGGTTTCAAGGCGTGTGTTCCTGGATATTGGTAAACATGGAAGGGTGTGCACATACTGTATTACATGTCTTTTAGTGCATGAGTCTTTGACTGTGTGTGTGTGTGTGTGTCCAGGTGAATGCTCTGCTCATGAAAGGAAATGCCAGGGCCAGAAATTGGGCCAGAGAAATAATACCTTTGTCCACTGACTTAAAGGCCAAAGGAAAGAAAAGAGGATGACATAACAACATACAGTACAGTGTGTGAGCTGTGGGAGAAAACTAGCTGATTAACATATTTGATTTTTTTACAGTAAACCAAAGGCTTAGTCTGTTCAGTTTCACACCCAATTATGATGGTATTACCGCTCAAAATCCAAATGACTCATGGGTTCCAAGGATATTTGCTTACATTATTCATGGTAAACCTGAAACAGAGCTGTGAAAAACCTCGTGACAATATGGGCAGCAAGAGGCAATAAGACAAATGTTTACCCTCTTTGATCTGTTACTGAATGTTGTCTCAGTGTTATTTTCCACCACACGTGAGCTAATATTACACAGCGTCGAATGTGTCTACATAAAAAGAAAACGCGAGCACACAGTAAGTCCATATTCTGTTTACACATGAACTAGAACGTGCAGTCTGAACAAACACAAGATCGGGCAGAGTGACCTTTGTTTCCAAATCAAGCATCCAAAGTGCGCTTCGACACACAGTCCACAGCTGCACACTCTGCAGTTTCATCTGCCAGCTTTTTTTCTTTCTGATTTGAGCTTCTGTTGGTGTTTTGTTGTTTTAGAGAGGTTGAAAAAGGTGAATCTGTTTTCCCGGCTTTGGGCAGGAGGTGGCAGCACCACATTAGTATACAGACATGAACTGAAAAGAAGGAAGTCCCACCATTTACTGTAAGTATCTGCACACCTTTCCCAGAGACTAAAATTACTGGCAACAATAAAAGCAACCACTGCTGGAACAAAGTGTGGCTTTTGATCACTGAGTATTTTTCAACAGTGCAGATCTGTAGAAGCAATTCTTCTACAGATCTGCTTGCGTCACACTATGTAAAGCACCAGTATCAGTGCTGATTTATTTGTTTGAAGAGTGTACATATATATATATATATATATATATATATATATATATATATAGAGGTGATTTATTTATATTAAATAAGTATAAATGTGTAACAAAGATGAAAGAATAAAGAATTCTGATCATTGGACTCTTCTTTTGAAGTTATTTTAAACTTGGTGGAAATAAGCAACAGAAGGAACTGTAGGCTGATAGGAAAACATCTTTGAATGGCACAAATGTCAGAAGTTTCTGAACTTCTGCTTTATGAGCCGCTCTTCCTCCAAGAATATGTTATTTTCCATGCCATGTTCACCACATACAGTGAGATTGTTTTTGTTGTGTATTTCTGCTTTGCATCACATGACCATACTTTCCTCCACTCAGGTTTGGTCAACATAGCCTGTGCAAATACAACTGCTGGTGATGAGGAACTATCACCCAAATAGTGTTGTGAGATAAACTCAGCTGACTGCAAACCACAAAAGAAGAACAAATTTACATTCAGTGCATGTCACAGTTTTCGTATTTGAAAAGTTTGTGTAAAATAGGACTTAAAAGTCTGCTTTATGTTATCTTACCCTTCCCCAATGTAAGCTAAGAAAATGGGGCAATAACCACATCTGTTGGCAGCTTTGGATTGTTTTAGTATTTCTGCAGGAATAAGGAAAAGTCTGAGACTGCATCCTTTCAACCACATAGAACATTGAATGACATTTTACACATGATTAAAACACATTGTTGCTGTCTGTCTGCTGCCTATAAAACACGAGCAGAAATCTATTCTCATCGCATAAAAAGTGTTTTGGGTAGAGAAGGGTAATTTGCTTTTGAAGCAGAACTCCACCTCAGCAGAGAGGAAATGGAAAGGCTTTCAGAAAAGGAAGTGAGGCCCCTTGGTACGTAGGAGAGGTTCCACTAGGGGAGAGGAATGCTATTCAAGTGAAATCAAAGGGCTGCTCGTTACACAGTGCACTGTACATTATCACACCTACCTCTCTTGTTCTCTGTTAATGAGCAAAGAACAACGTACTTCTTTTTGCAGGCCTTACTTAGCCTGATTTATTCTAGTGACTAGACAGGAAGTTCCAGCATCACATCAACGAAAAATGCAAAAACAGACAAATCATTTTTCAAATGCGTCGACCTTTGTGCTTCACATAGATGATGTGTCTCTGAGGGAGTGACATGTTTAATAGAAAGTTAAGTTAAGTTAATTTTATAGTGTAATATACTATGAATAATATAGACCAAGTTCAAAGACACATTCTTGACAAAGGTATCTTTGAACATGGTCAAAGAACATTGTTACAATAGTAGCATTATTCTTCCACCACTGTTTCCATTGCTCTTTGTGGCACATTGCAAGTATCACAACCTGAGGGACAACATGCTACTAGAACCATTTATGGAAATCAACTAACCTCATTTGCTGTAACAAACAGGAGACATGCTGCAATGGCCACTGATGCACTCAATTAAACGTACCAGTACATGCCCATTCTACAGCACAGATTAGCCTGTTTGTGGTGTTGGCAAACCAATATACAGTACTTAATCACACTGAGAAAAGTGAAAAAATAAAGGAAGTAGATGTTCATATGCAACAATATGTAGGCAGTTTTAGCACCGTGATACAGTAGGTGGTTGCTAGGCCTGCATAATTAAGCTTATGTGGTTTAAAAATGAAATGTTTCTGTAGTGAAAGCACCGAGATGCTTTCATAAGATGTTGTAGGTGTATAAAGGCTAAACAGGTTGCTGTGTGGTTGCTAGGCAATGTGAATGTGTCATAACATGCATAGTAAATTAGATGTTATTGTTCTGAAAGGTGCTTTTTTTTAACATTTATGAACCTATAACATGTTATTAAAAAGGGTCATTTAGTCCCTTGCTAGATGGTTGCAAGGCTCAACTCCTGATGGTCTAGGAGGAATTCATGGACAAAGATACAAACAAACAGAGATTTAATGTATTGTAGTGAGACAGCCTAGCAAGGGCTTTGATGGTGGCGTGTTGTAGACTAGTAGCTCCCTAATTTTAGCAAAGCTTGAACTTGCGCTCCACTGACACCCACTATTTCAACTTTTGCAATGGAACGATATTGCCCACCACCTCTGTGTGGTGATGTCTGTAGTTGTTTATGGGGTCCAGCATGTATAAATGGCGGAAAACCACCTATGAGTCCTTGACACGTCTTTAGAGCCGTGCGCTGTTGTCACACATCCTGTCAAACCACAGCATATTTTAGCATATGGGGGAGTCTGTTTATAGTGTCTAACTGATGGGTTTGTGGGGGGATTATCTTGAGCCACTGAGCCCAACTTAAGCAGACAATAACTGTTATATGCCAATGATCTTGTACAACTGAAATGTTTACTTTGTAATACAGTATATACATATGTATGTATTTACGTGTGAATGCAAAACACGTGTTCAAACTTACCTTAAAACCCTATAGGCCCAATACAAGTTATAAAAAGATATGTGAAAACAACCATCCACCAAACACTGTTTATTATATTGACTCTCACATACTTTACAATTGCATTTATGTTATTACACATCTGCATTTATTTGATTTTTTTTATGTAGTAATGCATGACTCCACTATATATTATGTTACTACACATATCTTTCCATATTCATAAACTGTCTTCACTTCACAATTGGGTGCAAACATGTAAAATAAAGACTATTCTACTGATATACTGATATACAATTCTATAATTAGAGCTTTTACTTCAATTACAAATACTGTACATAAATCTAAACTACCCAAAAAAGTTAAATGTGAGTTAACAGTTAAAAACAGACTGATTCAAGGAGTACCATTTGCATAGAATGATTCACTGTTCAGTGACACTCCTTGAGCCAGTCATTACACGTGTACTGAAACGTGTGCACGCAACAGATGGCTGTGAATATGAGGCCGAGCACTCAGAGTGAAACAGAAGAGTCGCAGCAGGTCTGTTAATATATGACTGTATGTTTTCAATATGATATGTCATAATACAAGCAAGAAAAGCTATGACAATGATTGGCTGTAGACTCAGACTTTTGTCTTCCAGTCATTAGCAAGATTCTCCAGTGGTAAGATTAATAATCTCTTAGAGTACTTATGAATTGTCAGAATGACACTCGGAAACAGTTAAATGTGCAAACATATGCGTTCTCTGATCTTAAAACCTCATTTGAAATCTTGATTATTGCATGTGTACTTTGAATTCTGTAGCTAAGCACTTTTATCTAACCAGTTACACTTTGGCTTCAAAGTCAGGAGGAAGAACTTGAACCCAGCGTATCTACTATGTTTAAGCATTAACGCAACACTAGTAAATAATCAACAGAGCCCAGAATCCATCTATGGATGGATGGATAGCATATCTGTATTGTTTTTTAATCTCCTTACTTGTTAAATGAACAGTCCTCATGAAAAATACCCATCATACTATCACCTAAAAACAAAGCATACTTCTCATTCTCCTACTACTTCTTTATTTCTTTGAAGATAAGCATCTAGGTAAGCTGTAGGGTAAATAATGAGGTGACTCAGACTTTGTCAGACGTCTGTCTGACATCAGGGACCATAAACTAATTTACCATGGATGGAATAAAACAATAAACGAACTTCACCCACACAGAAGTAAACTGGAGCAGCAGAAGCACTGACATCAGCCAAAATCTGCTGCACATTCTCAAGGAGGGTAATTAAAAAACATACTCAAAGTTGCAAAAGCAGGCATACAGTAAACACATAAAACTTATGAGATAAACAGGAACACACAAAACACTTCCAGGTTTTAAAAAAATTTACTATGATTTGACATGTCGTGGCCACATGACTAAATAAACGATATGTGGACTCATATGAGTGGAAACAGATGACATGATGACATGATAAAACCAAATTAACTGTAATTTCATTCCCACATAAGCACACAGACATAAAAGGAAAGTGTGACCATATGAACAGAGCTCGGTCCATAGCAGACAAGTCTCACAGGCTTACCATAATTATTATTTCATATACAAGTATTATCTATTAAACAGGGGAAAGAGTCCACTGACAGGGTAACCAGTGATTCTAAATTACCCATAGATGTGAATGGTTGTCTGTCTCTTTGTGTTACTCCTACAACAGGCTGGCGACCTGTACAGTGTATACACTGCCTGTGTGGTGTGCCCCTTCTTAGGGCTCCAGCCCCCCTGCAACCCTGAAAATGAAAAGTGGAAGAAATTGGATGGATATTTGCTAAATTATCCACATATACACTTTTCCCTATCTTCTGTTGTTAAAAAGCACCTCTCCTGTTCATTGTGTCATGGCCTTTCACACATGCAAGCTGAATCGATTCTTGACATTTGATCTAAACATAATTTTTTTATTATGTAAAAAAAAAATACTGGGTCAGTGCCTTTACTTTTCTTGACCTTCTTATGTCTTGTTGATGGGTCATGACTGAAATCACATCTTTCATATGCAATAGCACTGAAGACCAATGTTATCAGTCACTGGCATGGAGCCAAATGTGCTACGTGCTTGATAGTTCCCCCTGAGATAACCATAGCAGCAGTTTCTAGTTCTGTGCAATTCAATTTTCCCTCCAAACTGTGGAAAACACTCACACAAATATCTCAGCTTAATACTAGTAATTCGCAATTTACATCATTATAGCTAATAGTGGTTAATAATATCGACTACTAATAGTGTAGTCTAGTCGTTTACACATTTGCCTAGCAAGTGAAATATTCTGTTCAATTCTGGGAGGAGACACAAATCTCTTGGGGGTTATGTCAGGAAGAGACCAGCTAAAAGTAGCTTTATTTTACAGTAATTTGTTTGTGGCCAATACTAGAAAACACACATATAATTCCAAACATGATTGCAAGCAGTGGAAAACAAATTTAAATAAATAAACATATGTATGGAACATTATTGTTCCTTTCTGCAGATTATAGTCCGTAAGTATCTGGTTTAACACCATGTTGCTGAGACCTCCTGAGACATTAGTTTTGTCTGGATTTAGAGAGAAAAACATTCCTGGTAACTGAGGCCTTATTGTCTGATAAGTAAGATGAGAACTGTGTCATCTGTCTTGATAGATAACTATAGATGATCATCTGCAAAATAAGAATGGGAATGCATGTAGGATTCTCAATAATATTGACTAAGGTAGACTGCAAGCAGTGTGGGTCCTAGTACAGAACCCTGTGGAACTCCATGACTAATGTTTTGTATGGCGGAGTCATCATTTACTTTCATATTCCATATCCATCCATCCATTTTCTTCCACATATCCAATTTAGGGTTGCAAGAAGGTGAAAGGGAAGAGGGTGGCATACACATTGGACAGCATGCCACAATTAGACAGACAAGACAACCATTCACACTCACATTCACATCTGTGGCCAATTTAGAAACACCAGTTAACCGAACATGTATCTTTGGACTGTGGAAGGAAACTGTAGTACCTGGGGCGCGCTGGCACATGGACAGCATGCAAAATCGGCCATTGGATTCAAACCCAGGATTTTCTTGATGTGAGGCAACAGTGATAACCATATAGTCTACACTTGTCTAAATGACCTAGTTTGTGTTTTTAATAAAAAGCTTAATTACAGCAGTCTTGGAAGAAAAGCAGTCTAAATAAAATTTAACCATATGCAATCCAGTGATCCCATCTTTCATTCTGTCAGTTTTGCTCCCAGTTTTCCAGTTTCCTGCCCATGATATATTCAAACTCACAGTTACTGTATGCAGGCACATACAGTACACACAAAAACACACACATACACACATAAACACAGACAGCATGACCCTGACCCACAACTAAAAATGAATTTAACCAAGAGGAAGTTAACCTTTAACAAGAGTTCCAATAGAACAGTTGCTGTTTATTTACAAAACTATTCTTTGTGTGTGTGTTCACACTTACACACATTTTAATGAGCAGAATTAGTAGAAGAAGAAAAAAGAACACAAAAATAAATGGCATGAGGAAGCACCCACTTGACAGAATTTCCATTTGCAGTCACATCCTTTCTTTAACATGTGTATGGCAGGACCACGTGTGTCTGTTACAGTGCGTGTGAAACCAACGGGGGGGGGGGGGGGGGGGTTTAGGTCAAAAAGGTGGGGGGGGAAAGAAAAAAAAACAAATAATGGCGTTAG
>VOQJ01017382.1:7216-17318 GCA_015052665.1 Apistogramma diplotaenia | reverse complement strand
ACACGCCAAACCTTTACCCTTTTTACATCTTCCCCCCCCCCCCCTTTAATCTGTCATTCCATCTCACGATGGCAAAAGTCTGAGCTTCAAACTCAATTCAGATTTTATTTCATAGTTCTGTCATTTTTCACCCATGCGAATGCTTAATTTGAGATTGTGACAACTGGGTTTGGTTTTACCTCATTAGCACTACTAAACTAAAAAAACTGTTAATTTAGCACAGCAGTGGCATAAACCTTACACTGTTTGTTAGTTTTCTGTGTGAACGTCTTCATATAGTTGTATAAGGTGATTCAGTGTCGATTAGATTTGACCCCCATTTTTCACATTTTCTGCATGGAGAGATTATTCATATGACTTTCCAGATCACTTGTAATAAAACCGCAAACTGGAGTTAAAAACACGGGAAAAACATTTTGTGCAAAATGGTTTCAGTGCTTGAGAAAGAAAAACACTTTGTAGAGACTCGCGAATGAGTTCCTCCTTGTCGTCTCAAAAAGGCTGACACATCATTCTGAGTCATCATCTATTCTGACCAGTACATTACTGGTAATTACTTGTAGAATATGTCACCATATGAACTGAATTGACAAATGCATGTGCAGTTGTTACAACATATGGGGATTTCAGATTCCTTTACACTACTGAACCAAGGATGGCTTTTTCTTCATTTTTACCTTATTTATCCTGAATAAGTATGTGCTGTGCAGTGGTCCTTAAAGTAACAAGAAAAAAAACTGCTAAATTATTATTTTAGAAAAATAAAATATAAAGATGACTATCCAGGGTTCTCCATATGTTTTGTGCAGACTGCAAGTGAAAAGCAAAAAAGAAAGAAACTTCTACACACACACACAGTCCAACATCAGCACGGAATATCTGACTTTCTAGTGTTTATACAAATGCATTATTAACAGGAATCTCTTTAAGGGCGCAAGAGCTAAGCCACAAAAATTGCAAATGCCACTTAAACTGCAACTAAAAGTAGAGCAAATAAAAAAGTATGTAACAACTTCTGCATCTTCTCCAGTGTTGCAGAGGAAGCTTTATGGCGGGTTGTGTACGATGTGAGCATTTCTATGCCTGATGCTGTCTAGTTGGGATTATGACCATAAAGGGTCCATAGGCTCAAAAAGACGGAGATCCTAATTTTCAATCCATTTTATATTTCTTGTCTTAAATTATTTTTCCAGTCGCTGTTGATGTATAATATTGTCAAAAGGTTATTAGTAGGGTGCCATTTGTGTCAGTAAATAAATTATAAACAATTAATTCAATTGATATGAAGATAATCCCAGAAAATACATGAACAGCATCATTAAATTTGGAGATATGTTATTTTGTAACATTAGTCAAGTGAAAGTTTATTGCTATAATACATTTAAAATAACCTGAGTTTATGAAAGTGTTATATGGGCTACACAAAATGCACTATACATAACAGTCAATCAATATAAACTAAAATACACCTCAATTATGAAGACATAAAAAAAAAAGAAAATCATGACATGAAACAATAACAGAAATAGGACTGCTTGCACCATAAAAAACAGGATAGCCACCTCAACTTTGAACAGTGTTCTAAAAGCACTGAGTGACTGAGCTCCTGCTGTATGCGAAAAGGCATTCAGTATCTATAGTCGGACTTTAGTCAGGACATTTTGTTCTTTCAGTTTTTGTCTTCTTAAGCCAAATAGATCCCAACTTTGCACATTCGTGTGCATATTCGTAATACATTGTGGTACTCTGCTCAGTGCACTTTCTGTGTGCTCCACAGAGAAGAATCCATATGTTTTACATGCCATAATATAAGATGAAGATGGAGAAACAGTGTGTTTGGCATTTATTTGGAGAGGCAGGTACTTTCCCCCAATCATAATGTCAGCACTGCCAACTTAAACAACTGACTCATTTGCTCTCCTCCCTGCTCATGCTCCTATTTCTCCTCTTCATTCACAATTCCCTCTTAAGTCCTTTCACCTGGATGAATCAAGCATTAAATTTAGAATCAGGAGCAGCTTGGGTTCATCATATTTCTGTGTCAGCCATATTAGCTTCGCAAACCTGCTCGACAGCTGTCGCTAAGTAACTGTTGAACCTGTGCCCATTTAGATGTGTAATGTTTGGCACGTCACCATGGCAATGTAATGGAAAGCATGGTTAAATATTTGCAAAGTATCTCTTATTAGAGGGACAAGCTAGCCAGAGTGTATATATGGGGTGTATTTACTTGGTCCTGGGACAAAGACAGAGAGGAAATGAAAACCTAAAGAGATAAAACTAGAGAAGCTTCTGTGCAAATAAGTACAAACAGAATCATATAGCTATAAGAGCATGGTGTTTTAAAATTAGTATAAAATTAGTATTCATTATTATCAGCTGCAAGAGCATCAGACATGTTTCAACATTATGGAAACCATAGCAGGTCTGGGTGTTTTCTTATATAATGACCTCACCTGCCTGTCACCATGAACCACATGATGATGACTTGGCAGCTTAGAGCCATCAGTGGTGACTCAGACTCATTCCGTCCATTTTCCCTCCTCTGGGTTCAACTGTTGTTTCTTCAGTAATGAACCTTAAGAGTGAAAATGTGATATTTTGTTGACTATGCTTTGGAGACCATGCTAATATATTTTTGGCAGCTAGGGAGCTAGCTTTAAGATTTTTCCTCACGAACTGTGCAATTAGGCATCAGTTGTATTCACTAAGCTGTAGCAACAGATCTGGATTCAGTCAGATACAGCAGATAGTTTAAGTGTGGTTTATTTTCTGCAAAGCAATTGTACTGTACTGGCTAAGATCATCTAAAAGTACATGAGGAGACTTTCTATGTATCTTGAAGCAGTGATTTATTTTCCTGTTTATTTAAATGATTGTCAGGGTTCCTGCGCAATCACTTTTGAGGAATCATATTTGCATTCTGAGTCTTCTTGCAGTGGATAGTGCTTTCACTGGCTCTCAGGCCTGGGCTTTCCACCTGAGGATCATCTACTGGCATTTCTAGATGTTTAACTAGACCCCGTGGGTACTTCATCACTTCATTTCTCTTAGTCGCAACTGTACAAAATATTGTCTTCATTTCTCACATTCAAAATTTCCCACATTTTCCCTCCCACACATTTTTTTTTTCCCAGAAATGTTAAAACATGTTGCAGCACATTGTTAAAACATCTTATAATATCTTATATCCTGTTACAAGATTGCTGGAATGCTACTAAGGGAAATTTGGCACTGGGCACACACTCTTAGTCACCAAGGGGGGAAAAAAAAACAACCTGGAAAACACCATCAGCATTTTTTGTGGGCATAACTCTGCATGAGACGCCCTGTAAAAGAGAAAGTCTGTGCAACCAGGAAGAAATTCATTAGAAGAGTAGAGCAAAGTAACCACACATTTGTACATATACAAATGTCAGACCTGGCATTTTGCATCCCTTACGTTTGTGCCTGCTTATGAGCTAAAAGTTTACGTACATTCGGGATGGGAATTGTTCCACACCCTGCAGACAGACTTATTTGTATCTAATGCTGATGGCCTTTTTTTTTTGAAGTTATTTATATATAGCTGCAGTTATTAATAGCTGAACATGAGAGGGTTGTTTGGCTTATCTTACACCGTCGGTCTGTCCATCCGTGTGCATGTGAGGACTGTGAGTTGTGTTGGTAGCACATGATGGTTGTTATTCTCACCGACGCTTCTTGCATTGATGCGTTTATACAATACGCATTTATATTTAGTATCCTAGAACAGCTGAAAATTTTTTTAAAATAATGGCAAGAAGCGTTGGCCATCTCATTAGTTTCAAATGAAACTAGTTTCAAATGAAACTAATGAGATGGCTCCAAAGACGTTATGAAGGGATAAACTTAAGAAAGTACAGCGAGAATGAGAGGAGCATCTAAAATGTTCTAGCGGTAACTTATAGTGAAACTTTATGGTCGGCTACAGCTCAGTGTTTCTTGAAACAGAAGTGAGAACTTTAATCGCACATTTAATTTGCAAGCACTTCTGCATTTTCATTTTCTGCTTTGGTTTAATCCACTAGAGCTGTGTCTTATGCACAGGTATCGATACGGTGAGTTTATGAAGCTATGCATCCTATGCATCAACCATTCCCCTGTTTCAGCACAACTTCTTCCAGTTAGGAGGGACTTTCGATTTGGAGCGAAGGAGTTGTCTTTCCTGCTTCTTTCACTGAAATGTTTGAACGTTTTTAAAATGCATTTTCAGTAAAAGGTGAAAAATAAAAACTCCTTGGGGTTTTGAGGCTCTTTTTCATTTTCTTTTGGCACCCGCCTTTTGTTTACTGTGACTTTTTTACTGTTGCGTAACTATACTGTAGTCAGACTATCTTTGCCATCATTTACAAGACTAAATATGACTCGTGACTGGATGACGCATGTGTCAGTGGTGCAAAACGCTGTAGTCCCTGAGGTGGCTGATATCGGGGACAGTTTGACGGAAACAAAACAGAAGCTAGCAGATCTGCTGACATACATATTACAAATATAATATTATAAAGTATTATAATATTGAGTATTATATTAAAGTACTGTATGTGTGTTTTCTTATATACTCAGTACCTGGTGCTCCTGTACCATGAATTGTTACATCAATGAACTAAAGCAGGGAGCTTGTGGCACTGCTGGGGCGCAACTGAAGCCCAGGTTGCTTTGATAGCAGCCTCTCTATGGGAGGGATTGGCAAGATATTAGGAATGTGACAGCTGCAGTTCCTTTCCTCAAGACATCTGTGAATGGTGGCTCTTGATGTACTGACACCAGCCTCAATCCACTGCCTGTGACGCTCTCCAAAGTTCTTGAGAATGCGTTTCATGATAATCGTCTCTAGGCTGCCGTCATTCATACAGTTTGTGCACCTTTACCTACCACGCTTTTCCCTTCCAGTTAAATTCCCATCAATATGTTTTGAAACCACACTCTGTGACTCGTAGAGGGTGCCGGTGGTTGTCACCTTCTGCATGACTGCAGGTGAGTGTAGTGAACTAGATCATGGGATACACAGTATTTATATTATGAATAGTAATTTACTTATGCTTTAGATGTTTATTTAGTATGCTCTCGTGGGGGAAACAGCTGCCAAACCCCTCTGAATGCCTTTGAGAAAAAGACAACAAAACACATAGTGACTGCAATGCTCACAATATGTAGATAGTGTACTGGAAGCGTCCGTGTCCGTTTTGCTTGTAACGTTTATGTGTCAGCTTTATTTCCATTGTGGGCCTTAAAGGTAGGAAATTTGCGTAAAAAAACTGCTTCAAAAACATGTGTGGCTGCATATGACTTTAAGGGATTTTACATCAAATTATTTAGATAATGCTAAAAAATGAATTACAAATTTTAAAACAAAGACTAGACAGTATGCCACCATAAATGATTTTCATTCACCATACATGACTGCATGCTGATGTACATGTTTAGGAGTTTACTACAGAAAAGCTGTGCTGTACTTTGAGATGAAAGAGGTCAGTGCCAACATCCCAAACAAGCAGCTTTCTGTGCCACTTCACATCTGAGTGCTTTGGACTATAACACAATTCACAGAGTTGGTGTGGTTAAAAATCATTCATAGGAAGAAGAAAGTACAGAATAAGAGCAAACACAGGCCTGGACCCAGAGTGGGTATGAGAGCTATGCAAATAAGCCACTTTGCTTTCACATGCCTACGAAACTGACACATTTCACACAGCTAGCTAAAAATACACTGTTTTCTTTCTTCTCTCTCTCTCTCTTTTTTCTTTCTTTTTTTTTTCTTTCTTGTTGTTTGACTACCGCCCATCTCTGAGCTCACCATGAAACTTGAGGCAGAGGGAGTGTCATCCCGGAACATACACTGGAAACTCCTCCCAGCACCGGGGAGGGGCTATGAAAGCTTCCCTTTATAAAGGAGAGCCGCATAGAGTTAACTTTTAAGACTGGACATATTTCCAACCGTCAACTGGAGATCACAGCTGAATTTTCATCCTGTTGCCAAAAGGATACAGCATGTCCAAAATCCTTGACGACATCATCACAAAGGTGAGTCGATGTTTTTGTTTTTATTTTGGAAAAAAAACTTTGTACAGCTGGCAGATGGCGTGGCTCAGACGCCCCGACTCCTTACATAAAGTACCTGGTGTTTATTTCTGCTCATTTTATTCCTCTGTCAAACGATGATTTTATGTGAACAACTTTTAAACTGACTTTTGCCACAGAGGGTTTCCTCACTTCATGACTTAAGACATGACTTGAGATGGGAAGCTACTAAGTTGTTTGTGTGCTGAAGTCTAATCTTCCAGTAGCAGAAAACTGATGGAAAATCTAAGCCGCAAACTGCAATCATATTTATCTATATCTAAATTCAATTTGCCAGCATTATGTTTTTAATGCTGCCATCTTTGTTTTGGCATTTTTATATGAAAAAATCTTTGATAATAAACCACTTTGATCATGTCGAGTAATTTATAAATGTTAAACATATCGTTTTAGAATTAGTCATATGGATTATAACGGTTTGCTCTCTCTGTTACAGAACCTGTTGAACCTCGCCCTGAGCGAAGCCTCGGGGCAGAATCAGCTGAATGGGTCAGCCTCCTTGTTCCCCCCTTCCGCTCCTGGCTCTTTGAGCCTTAGTATGAGCTCTGAGCATGTTAATATCGACGACAATGGCAGCTCTCTCTGGTCAAACATCTGGCGTCAAGCCCCTGTCTCCAAACCAAAACAGCTCCCTTTCCGGCCTGACCGCTCCATGAGTCTGACCGAATCCAGCAGCAGCCTGCTCTCCACATTTGGACAGCTGAAGAACCCAGAGCTTTTTCCCTCAGGCCCGACTGCTACTACTGTGCCTCCCCCACCAGGCTTCCCTCCCTCGTCTACCCTCCCTGCCCAGATCCCACCAGTGGTGTCCTCTAACCGTTACAAGACTGAGCTGTGCCGTGGCTTCCAGGAGACTGGCAGCTGCAAGTATGGCAGCAAGTGCCAGTTTGCCCATGGTGAGGCAGAACTTAGAGGACTGTACCGCCACCCTAAGTACAAAACAGAGCCCTGCAGAACCTTCTACAACTTTGGCTACTGCCCCTATGGCTCACGCTGCCACTTCATCCATGAGGAGAAAATCAGCGGAGCTCCGTTAACATCTGCCAAATTCCAGCGCCAACAAACTACCACAACAACCAGTTGTCACAATCCAAGGCACCAGCTCCGCCAGAGTGTCAGCTTTGCTGGGTTTCTGGGCTCTTCTCGCAGTTCTTCCCCTCCGTCATTCCCCTCTGTCTTCAGTGATCCTAACCAAGGGTTCAGCCGTGCTCCCTCTGTCTCTCCACCTCCCGCTGAACTTCTCTCCCCAGTGTTTGACTCTGTGCAGCGGGAGGCAGCAGCATTCCAGTTTGGCAGCCAGCAAAGCCATGTGAGCACTGGAGACATCCATAACATTCCTCTCATCTTGGAGCAAAAGGTCTCACGCTGTGTGTGCGGTCATGGAAATAATTACAGTAGCAACAACAGCAGTGTCTTCACCAACTTGAAGGATGGGCAGCACCAGGACACCACCATGCTGTTTCCAGGTCCTGGAGGGTTCACAAAGCCTTCTGGACTCCAGCGTTTCTCCTCTGAGGACTCCCTGGAGGAGTGCTACAGCAGCAGCAGTTCTAGTGGAACAGAGTCTCCAACCTTTGATGGCGCAGCCACCAAGAGGCTCACTGTGTTCGAGCGCCTATCCCTGTCTGACTAAATGGATGCCAAGGGAAATACCAAAAGATAAATGAGACTTCTATTTTATTTTATTTTTTTTACTTTTTCTGTGTATCTGGATTTTCAGCACCAGAACTGATCAGAACAAGTCAACAATAACACTTAAAAGTTCTTAATTTATGTTTGTAAAGTGAAGTTCATCTTAGACAAGCAACACATACTGAGATGATTTTAGCAACCAGTCTATTTTTATACTTAGACATAATATGTAGCTTATAAGACCTTTATATGTATCTTCCAGAAAAAAAAAAAAAACTCCTCTGCAGGTCTTGACATTACCAGTGAATGCTCTGGTTGGTAGTGATCAAAATAGTTTTGGTGATAATCAATAATTCCTGTGCCTTGAATATTTTCCCTGCAACAAAGGCTATTTATTCTCTGTGCAAAAAGCAGCGTGTTTGATTCAGTAGCCTTTATCAATGAGATGTGACACATGTCTGTGATATGCACTTTACAGCTAATTCTAAAGGGAGAAACTGTCAAATCTCTCAGTAGCATTCAACCAAAGCTTCATACTTCACTCTGTCTGTGTGTGGAAGTGTGTGCCTGTATATGCGTGTGAGAGTGTATGTATCTGACTGTCATTTTGTAGACCTGGAAGCAAATACGACTTGCAGAATGCTGAAAGATCAAAGTGCTCCAATAGAAAATTGTATGTTATTGAGTTCAGATCTGACTACATGTATCCCGACACACTTAATAACATTGGATTCTGTAAAACATTCTGTAATATTTGCTACTTTGTAAATTGCACACTATCGTTTATTTTTCACAACCCCCCCCCACCCCACCCCATTTGTTTGACAGCCTGTTTCAGGGAACACCGCAGTATTCCTTTTGGTTATTGGTTACCTTGTGTTGTTTAACTTAAACTGATATATTTATTATATTTATTTGCATTTAGAGAAAATTGTATTTTGTACTTTATTTATGAAAAAAAATTCATTGTCTGTGAAATACCAATGTGAGGAAAAAGAGTAAAAAAGAGAATCTTATATTTTTGATTGCCTAAAAATGAAAAAATAAATAAATTTCGCATTAACGAAATGATTGTATGCTGTTGTTTTAGAGTGCTCACCCTACATTACATATATAGCTTAAATATTTAAAGATTATACATTCACTCGAATGTGGCAAACTTGAACCTTTGCCACACTTAGAAGTCACATTAAGGAAAGAATACTGGTACTGATGACGACTCAGTTCTATTAAGTGTTTCAGTCAGCCATGGCAGTGAGGTGATAGGACTTTCCCTTAAATAGAAGGAGCCATTATTAAAACACTGCGGCTTTTACTTTTACTTTTAGCAAATAAACTGCAGTGAAAAAGTTGTGTTGGAAGGAAACCCAGCCTGTGTTGCCAGTTGCATCCAATTTTAAGAAATAGGGGGGAAATCCACCTTTCCAGGAATCTGATCAACCTTTGAGCCAAAATCACAAAAGTGAATAAAACTGAGGATTGTTTCAACATCATTTAAAATGAAATCAAGATTTTCAATAAGTTAAAGCCTATTCAGGATTTCACATGGCGGGCTTGTACTGTTACGCATGTGAACTTCTGATGCTATACTTAAATATAACTTTATATATTCTAGTGCATTTCAAGTAAATAACAAGAACTAGTCTCCTGAATATGGAACCTTGACCTTTCGTCCTCCTCTTTTTCTCACCTGATTGTGTTTTGTGGCATACATCTTTGTTGTGTATACAGTTGGGTATTTAGGTTACCTTGTGTATACACTATCACACAGCTTTTAATTTCCAGGTAAAACCTACAATGTTTTGGCAGCTCTTTGCAGCAATACAGAAATGCCACACACTCATTCACTGATCCTTCCCATCAAAATTAGCACTTAAGACTGACTGGAAACAAACAGTGAACAGATGTAACTTTAGAATTTCAGAGCCCCCATTTCATTTAGTCTAACTTCTCAAAGTAACTGGAGAATTGCTTTTCCTTGGATGTTTGCGTTTGTTACATACCAATTTTTTTCTTTTTCCAGAAACAGATATACTTGGATACCTAGCAGGAGGAAAGACTTAGGTCGTCGTAGGGTGCATTTACGAGTTAAGGAGACGTTTTTTTAAATAGTCTGTTGCAATTTCCATGTTATATTCCCCTTGAGAGTTTGTGTTGTGCAAACTGCCTCCGCCCTCATAGTGCTAAAGTTGTGTACACTGTCTAGCAAAGATTGTGATCTGGAATAATAACCTCTTTGGTCACAATACAGGAATCTTGGTGGAAAGAAATCATCTTCTGCCTACGTAATCTTTTTAGGTAGGAGATGTCAGAAAATGAATACTACAGCACAATGTGCATGCAGTGATTGAAGGGGTTAAAGGACCTCCTT
>VOQJ01017381.1:0-11746 GCA_015052665.1 Apistogramma diplotaenia | reverse complement strand
TTCACAGATTATAGGTCAACAAGTCATTTACAGCCGTTTAACTAAAGGAAATCGTTCTTTGGCAGACGATCACTCTTTGGCACAACACCTGTTCCACAGTCTTAAAGATTACAGTCAGTAACACACTATGCCATCAAGGATTAAAATCCTGCAGGTCCCCTTGCTCACGCCAGCACACGTCCAGCCCCGTTTGAAGTTTGCCAGTGACCATCTGCATGATCCAGACGAGGCATGGGCTAAGGTCATGTGGAGGAAGAAGAAGGATGAGTACAACCCAAAGAACAGCGTCCCAACCGTGAAGCATGGGGGTGGCAGCATCATACATTGGGGGTGCTTTTCTGCAAAGGGGACAGGACGACTGCATCTTATTGAGGGAGGATGGATGGAGTCATGTATCCCAGGATTTTGGCCAACAGCCTCCTTCCCTCAGTAAGAGCATTGAAGATGGGTCGAGGTTGGGTCTTCCAGCATGACAATGACCTGAAACACACAGCCAGAGCAACTAAGGAGTGGCTCCATAAGAAGCATTTGAAGGTCCTGGAGTTGACTAGCCAGTCTCCAAACCTGAACTCAATAGATAATCTCTGGAGGGAGCTGAAACTCAGCACTGCCCAGCGACACCCCGAAACCTGAAAGATCTGGAGGAGCTCTGTATGGAGGAGTGGACCAAAATCCTGCTGCAGTGAGTGCAAACTTGGTCAAGAACTACAGGTAACATCTGACCTGTGTAACTGCAAACAAAAGTTTGCAATTACAGAGTTCTGTTCTGTTTTTCTGTTGTATCAAATACTTATTTCATGCAATAAAATAATGCAAATTAATTTAAATTCACAAAGTCTCTCACAGTTGAAGTAAACTTACAATGAATCTTACAGATCTCTCCACTCTTTGTAGGTGGGAGAACCTGCAGAATCAGCAGTGTGTCACATACTTATTTTCCCTGCATTTTATGACTTTTCAAGTCACTGGATTTCAGTCCATCTGAACACTGACGGGAGGTTGTTGGTGGTGTTAGGAAGCACTCCTGAGCACCATCAGCAAAACACGAATGAATGTTTCATACTTGTTAACTGGCATCTCCCTGGTAATCAGGCTTTTCTGCCTTTTCATGTTTTTGTTTGTCATCTGAGTTCTCATATTTGTGATGACTTTCATCAGTGATTGTATAGAAAGGAACAGGTACGCCACCAAGTGGAAGTGGGTGGTGTTAAATGCACATATGCTGTCAAGACAACCTCTGCCAGAGGTTGTCAGAATTACCCAGAAGTGATTAACAGTCTGCAAAATTAGCAGTGAAATACATGCAGCACAAATTAAATCGGCTTACTTGTAAATTTCATTTTTAGCTGGTGTGAAAGGGGGAAAATATCCAGTAAACAGCAGTTCTCTGGCTGAAAATACCTTGTTGATGCCAGAGGTTACAGGAGAATGGTGAGACCGCTTCAAACTGCTATGAAGGCAGTGACTCTAATAAACATTTGTTATGGACACATTGAACCTTAGAGCAGATGAGCTACAGCAGAACACCACACCAGGGGCTACTCAGCTAACAGGAAACTGAGGCTGCAGGTCACATGGGCTCACCTAATGGACAACAGAAGATTGTAAAAAATGTTGCCTTGATTTCTGCTGCCACATTTGGATAAGATCAGAATTTGGTATAAACATGAAAACATGCCTGCTATCGGGCAGCATATACTAGTGTAGGGGCTATTTTTTTTATTGTAACACTTTATTACCAACTGAGCATTGTTAAAATGCCTCAGCTTACCCGAGTATTGCTGCTGATCACCCCTTTATGACCAGTGTACCCATCTTCGGATAGCTGCTTCGAGAAGTACAATACAAATCTGTATGAGCATTGAAGCAGAGCCAAAAGGACATCCAACCCAGTACCAGCAAAGTGTATCTAATGAAGTGGCCAGTGAATGAGTTTCACTCGTGTGGGAATTGACACAAAGAAACAGTGATTTATTCAACAAGTTTATTTCTTTCCCAGAGCGAGACAAACTATGACTGAACGTATTCTGAATGATATTCAAAATGTTCTATGCTTATTCTACAGGCAATCCCCTCAATCATCTCAACCACCACACCTGCAGAGTTAAAATGCCACCCCTGTTGCAAATTTCTCCTAAAGGTTGGAAAATGATCGATACAGGCAAAGGACCGACAGCTATAACATTGTATAAACTCTGGGAAGAAAAAAAAGAAAAAAGTTTATCTCTCTCATTACAATTGCCATGTTTTGTTAACCAATCCAAAAAAATTAAATTTTAACAAAAAGGCACAACAAAATAAAATAAGATTAATAGTTTGACATTTTCATAAATATGCTCATTTGTCTTCTTGCCAAAGTTGGAAAAGTCCAACAATGCCCCTCATGGCTGCACAGAGTATGACGCTTATGCCCGGGAACAGATCGGATCAAGACAGAAATGGTAAACGACATGTCCGGTCTACTCTGATATTTAAAAACAAGTCTACCCATATCTTTGAGACTTCGCATGCATGCATAAGACAAGAGTTACTATTTCTGACATTTCTTTTCATGTAAATCTCAGCAAGAAAGTGAATAAGAGTAGTAGACAAAATGTGCAACTCATCTTTTGACAGAACTCAAAATGACAAGCTCGGATTGACGGTGAAAAATGATGGGAGCTCAGAATGTGTGGCAGTTACATTGGACTGACAGTAGGGGTCACTGACTAGTCCAGACAGATGTTCAGGTGGAAAGGTCACATACAGGGAGCAGAAATCATTCATGATCATTGGCGTCTTCCTCCTCAAGCTCTGCTGCCTCTAATCCTTCCTCATCTCCCAAGTCACCATGTAACCCCTCTTCACCAATCTCATCATGAACCACGTATCCCTCATCCTCCTCGTCCCCCCCAACTTCAAAACCTTCCTCCTCATCCTGGTGCCCCTGCTCCTCCTCCATCTTTTCCTCCTCCTCCTCCTCCTCTGTGGCTGTTGCCTCTGGTGCTGCTGCTGCTTCTGCTTCTCCTCCTTCTGCTGCCTCTGTTGCTTCTCCTCCTCCTCCTCCTTCTGCTGCTGCTGCATCTCCTTCAACCACCTCTTTGCTCAGCTCCTCCTCAGGGGCAGGCTCATCTTTGACCAGTTCACCTTCTGCCTGGCTCTCTGCTGCTTCGCCCGTTCCCTCCAACTCAGATACATCCATCGCCATGGTTTCCTCTGGGTCCTGTTCATCCTGGTTACCAGTGAACGGGTTCTCACCCTGCCAAAAGAAGATTAATAAATAAAAAAATAGCACAAGTATGTGTATCTATTACATATTAACATATAAATCAGAGATCTCAATCTTGTTTCTTCACACTACAACAGATACCGCTGATTGGAGACCAGCTTTCTAAATGTGAAAGTCCAACAACTAAAAATCTAAACAGCCCCACATGTAAAGTTTTGTGACCATGCATTCTGAATCCATTTCGATCTATGAAGCAAAAATCACAAGAGTACCAATAAATCTGACAGTGCATACCTTGAGGTAGCTTTCCAGCTTCTTGCCAATGAGTTTGTGGTTGAGGATGCTTCGAGCAACTGACAGACTGGCCCGCTTGGACTGCTCCATCATACCCTTAAAATACAGAAGAGCTCCATGTCAGAGCAGAACACTCAGAGAACCAGCACGGGCCTCAAATTTGTGACACAATTTGTTAAAAAAACAAAACATACAGTGAGCAGCTTCATTTTCTTTTACTGTCTACATCTGACAACCAAATCAAACATATGGCTAACAACAATGTTTCTCATCATGAGCATAAAACTCGTTGAGGGTTTCTTGTGCAGGTAGAAGTTTGCAGGCAGGTGCAGTTTGGTAGGAAGAAAATAGTTACATGAACCTGGTTACAAGGTTCGAGGGTTTTTCCATTTCTGCTGAAATTGTCACAAGAACCACAAGGATATTTAGCTCCATTACATTTAAGAGGAGAGACATTTCTATAGCCGATTTCTCCAAAATCAGGGAAGTCCCACCAAAGTAATAATGATGATCTAGATGGATAAATACCACTACAAAGTAGAGGACAATAATGCAAATAAATCTAACTGACTTCTGGGTTTGATTTCTCTAAATCAGCTGTGGGGCAGAAGACCTGCTGTACCTTGCGGTTGTAGTTGTGGTCCGGAGACTTGATGTGTTTCTGTATCAGGTGGGGCTGCATGGGAATGAAGAGGTCACATGCTGCACAGTGAGCAGCTTCCACCTTCCTCATGAAGTGCTCCATTCCAAGATCTATACAAACATATGGGAAATATCTGCAGTGAGAAATCATTCTGCACCTTCACTGTTTTAAGACCAAGACACACACACATGCGCGCACACACATACACACACACACACAGCGAGCAGCTGCTTACCCCTGGTGAGGTCCTGCTCTTTGTACACCTGGCAGATGGCAGCACTGTGGTTTTCCAACTGGCTGACCCTCTCCTCTGTCTTCTTAAACTTGTTCTGCAAGTACTCCTGTAAAGTGTTTTTAAGTTTATATTTCAGTTGTAACTTCTTGTTTTCCATTATCCTGCTGGATGTCAAACTGTAGGATTTAAACAACCCTGTTTTTAGAACTAGAAAGTTTCTTCAGTTTCTATTCTTACAATAACACAGGAATGAATCAACCGTAAATAAGACTTTCAAATGTGATGTACGACTAATTTCAGTCACCTGCAAGAAGTCTGTCGTAGGCTTGGACAATTGGCTGGAAAGGAACTTAAAGTGGTCCTTGTGGAAGCGGCTCTCAAGATGAGCTTCCATTTCTTCCTTGTAGAATGATCGGAACTTGCACACAGAACATGCAAACATCACCCTGGAAAGAGATTTCAAGTCTGAGTAATAAAGCCCATCAGAAAGAACCATTTGAGACGAGATAACGACTCATGTAATGTCAAAAGAATTCTATAGAAGAAAAAAAAAAAACAGGACAAGACAGAAAGGAGGATGCTGAAATAACTTTCTAGAGGGTTGTTTGTTGTTTTTTTTACCTTTCCAGAAATCCCCTTCTCTTCCTCATTTTTGGGTGTCTGTCTGGACCCTGGGTTGGTGTCTGTTTGCCCTGTGCCTTTTTCTTCTCCTCCTGTTTGGATGCAGCTAACCAGGGGTAAAAATGCAGACTTTAGGCATATGAAGAGTTCAGACGATTATTGCACAACCAAAATTTGAAAAGCCTGGGATGCTGTCTAAAGTGTACATAAAAACAAAAAGCAATCATTTGCTAAACCCACTGTTTTCACAATAAAAAAAAAAGAAAGAATTTGCAGCAGGTCATTAACATGACTGAGTATAAAAGATCATATTAGAGAGGCAGAGTTTCTCAGAAGAAAAGATGGGCAGAGGTTCACCAACCCGCAACAATCTGCATCTACTAATCTGACATTCCTCGATGTAAAATCGCAGACTTTGACTATCTGGTCATCTACAGTACATACTATCATGAAAAGATTCAGAGGATTTGGAGAAATCCTTGTAGGAAAAGGACAAGACTGAAAATCAATATGTGGATGCCTGTGAGCTTCAGGTCTTCACACAGCACTGCATTCAAACCAGGGACGATTCTGTCTTTGAAATCACCGTCTGTGAACACAGTCCACTGTGACATCCACAAACAGATGGAACAACTCTACTGTGCAAAGACGTTGTCATATTTGATCATGATCCACACATGATCCCACCACAGTCTCTCCACCAAAGCTCACTCAAAATGAACTGAGGCAAAAAAAGACTGTTGTGTGGTTTGATTAATCAAAATTTGAATTATTTTAAGAAAACTTGGATGACATGTCCTCTGGACTTAAGAGGAGATGCAGCATCCGTCTCGTTAACAGTGTCCAGTTCAAATCTCTGATGTATGGGGGTCTTACATATCTGGAAAGACAATGAATGCTGAAAGGTATAAACATCTGGAATGCTCCACGCCAGAGGACATTGTTTTAAGGGAAGGTCTTGCCCATTTCAGCAAGACAATGCTAAACCTCATACTGCAAATATTACAACAGCATGGCTTTATAATAGAAGAGCCAGAGTCTGAACTGGCCTGCCTGCAGTTCACACCTTTCACCAACACACACAATTTCTTTTAACAGTAAATATTTTATATGTTTTTTGCATTCTATTGTGAAAAAAAATATTTTTGTGATGTTTTCAAATCACCACAGTCTGTTTTTATCCATATTTTACAAAGCATCCCAAAATCTGGGGAGAAAGAAGAAAGAAAAAAACCTCAGGAGTTGCTGTAGTTAAACTTACCTTTATCACCTTCTTCAGTAGGTTTTGTCTCCTGCAAAGAAACATTCCATTACTCATAAAGCAGGTTTCATTTTAAATAAAATGGTCTTGACTTTATCATCTATACTTTGGTCCAGCTAAGATTTACTCCTTTAAAACTGCTGGATGTAGTAAAGCTGTTATAAATATTTGAGTTACACCTTCAACTCAAATCTGTGACAGAAAAAAAAAGCTAACTATGAAAAAACAGAAAACATTGTGTTCAGCCCCGTTTTCTCTTCTTCATTTGCATGTAAATTTACACATTTCATTTGGAAACAACATGATCGCCTAAATCAAGTGCTGAGGGAAATGAATTAGGCAGCTTTAAAAGGCCACTGTTAGCCAAAGACCCTGAGCTCGTGTCATAGCTTGATCCACTCACCGCTGCAGCCTTTGGCTCACTATCGTCACCATTTTTCTCTGGTTGCTCTGCGAAAATAGAGCGCACACAAATGAGACCAAGGAAGAAACCAAAATATCCGCCAAGTACTGAGGTCTTATGAAAACACCACCTATTCAACTGAAAAGGTACCTTGTGTAGCCTCTGACTCTGCACTCTCTGTCCTGTTCATCTTTGATTCTGGCTCATCACCTGCAGTAGGAGTCTGTTTTCTTTTCTTCTGAACATCCCGCTGTGGCTTCACCTGCTACAATACACAAAAGCCAGTTTGCACACAAATCCTTTAACTGAGAAAAATAAATGTAAAAAGCATCGACAACATCTGCTACTAATGAGTTATAGACGTAATGTTTGGCAAAGCCAATTGACAGCCTTCATATTCTCCTTATGGCATTTCCACATCAATAGTGTTAGCCTTATCTTCTATCCAGAACTGAAGCAAAGGAAAGAAAAAAGGAAAACTAACTAGGCTACATAATGCAAGAATCAACGTCCGCACAGATAAACAGGACAAAGAACTGAGTGGGGAGATGTGACTTGTCTTTACTGTAGATACAGGCAGCTCAATGAGACATTTCTGGTGGAGTAAGAAGGGCAAGTGATACTACAAATGTGTGCTGGGATTATCTGTGACAAACTGCTTTAGGTAGCAAATAACAGGTGCTTGGCAGTTTAGCAAGACTTGCCAGTTGACTGAGAATACAAAAGGAGGGAATTAGAAAGGGCATAACTTTTTCCAGGTATCTGAGGAGGTCTTATTTGGCTGGAGATACTTACTTTGTTAAGGGGTCTCTTGCGGCCTCGCTGCCGGCCAGCCCGTGGGCCCCCTCCAAAATGCCTCCCAGGAAAGTCGTGAGGCCCTTGAGAAGAACCCTGGAAGCCCCCACTCTCAGGGTACATGCGGTTGGACAGGAGGGAAGGGAGCTTGCCTCTACCACCTCCTGGAGAGTGGCCACGGTGGGACTGACCACCGCTACCACTTCCCCGCAAACCTCCGCTTAATGGAGTGGGGTCAGACCTGCGGCTTCCAAACCCTCCTGCAGCTCCTCGACCCCCGGCGCTTCCACCCCTTCTGGGGGAACGTCGGCCTGCTCCAGCCCATCCTCCACCTCCAGAACCTCCTCCCTGGGGACTGGTGAAGGACTCCCTCATATTCTGTCGCATTTTAGCGACTCCATAGGAAGAGGAGGGGCTGTCAAAGCCGCCTCCTCCTCCTAGCCCAAGTCCCCCTCCGAAGCCTGGGCCTCCTCGCTGACTCAACAGCATGCTGTCCTCCCGGCCATCACCAAAACCATAGCTACCGCCGCCAGATCTGTAGAGATCTCGGGAGGAGGCAAAAGCAGAGGAGCGCGAGTCGAATGACTCGTACTGGTCAAACCTGCAGGAGGGAGGGAGAGGGTTGGTAGAGAAGAGCAGAGAGCAAGGGAGGCAGGGAGGGCAGCCAGGTTTGGATTTCTCCACCTGCTATTCCTTCTCCTCCGTGGTCTCGCTTTCTCCATGTTTTCTTGTCACTCCCAGCTTCATTTCAGAAAACACATTAGATCAGAAATTAATGATCCACAACAACTTAAACACTGTGCTTGTAGTACATTATAAAATAATGTTTTTTGTCTGAATTTTACAGCAATTACTGCAGATTAGGGAAATGCAGTTTCCTTTGAACCCCTTTTCCTTTTTAAAGGATGGGCCATAAAACCTTGAACAGACATGAACATGGTCCATCAGAACCAATGACGTCTTGAAACAGGTACATCCTGGGAAGTGACTCAATAACACTGAACACTAAAGAAAGGGCTTGATGTGCAAACACATAAACTGGGTATTTTTCAAGGGTAATGGTGGTTCTGTAAATACAGTGAGTATCCTTCAATAAACATTTCAGCTTGACAAGACATTATCAAGGCACCTGTAAACTCATCTCACTTCAGTAACCTAAAGCCAGAAGACAGGGTTAGGTCACATGGAGGATGAGAGAAACGTGTGTGAACACAAACACAAAGCCGGGACAAAAGCAATGTTCAACGAG
Organism: Apistogramma diplotaenia; assembly: GCA_015052665.1. NCBI lineage: Eukaryota > Metazoa > Chordata > Actinopteri > Cichliformes > Cichlidae > Apistogramma > Apistogramma diplotaenia. The sequence goes on along the minus strand of VOQJ01017381.1, from coordinate 3,037 downwards.
TTTTAAATAAAGATGGACTGGCTCTATGTGCAAGGATGTCAGTTTGCAACAAATGGAACAACTGGTCTATCACGGCACCTTCAACAGGGGATCATGCATTTCACAGTGTCTTTGTTTTAAAGGATCACAGCATCATTTTCTTCCCAACGAATCAGGCAAACTGCAACATAGCAAATGGGGAGCAAACAATGCTTCCTCAGATGCTGAGGCATTCAAATGCAGCCCTGGGGGTGGGGGTGGGGACTCAAATCTTTTCATCCCAAACAGGAGTCGAGGCAACATACGTCGGCAAGGGTTGGGTGCAAAGAGTAATGCCATAACAAACTAAAACAGCACAATTTACTGGTGCAACCTCACATTTCTGTCAACACTCATCTGTCAACGGCACCACCTTCGTATTTTTCCCTCCATACACTCTAAATAAGCCTTCTTCAGAGCCACTGGAGAACTGCAAACTAGGAGGGCAGGTTTAGTGTACCACTTTAAAATTGCTAATAGCATTAGAAGGCCTAAGCATCCTTTTATATACATTTACTGAGACACTTGTAACAAACTGGTAACTTGATATTGGCCAGACATGACATAAGATCAAGAGACAATGTTCTCAAACAACCATAAGGCAAATTGCAACATGTGCTATGCAAGACGACTTTTAAACACCAACGACACCACTGGCAAATATGAGCCCTTCAGTTGCATGGATGTGTGGTGATGGTATCCTACTAATAAAGATGGCATGGAGCAGTAAAAAGGAAACGACAATTACCTGTCACCACGAGACCCTTTAAACCCCCCCTCCAACTGAGTGAGCATGTCCAAACGCTGGTTAATCTTAGCAATGACTGCATCTGCATGGGTGCCTGTCGATGAGAGCAGAGATGCTCCCGAGAGCCCCCTTTTCATGTGGCCACCACCTCCGTATCCCCCGAGTCCGGACATGGAATCCTTATAGCCTCCCCCATGCAGGTCAAAACCACCAGAACCTAGTAAAGGGGCGGGGGGCAAAAAAAATTCATTAACATTCTGATAGAATTTTCTACAACAAAGAGCTCATCAAATCCTCACTGATGGACGAAACAACCCTGACGACGACGAAACAAATGCATTAAAGAGAATAAAGTGCACTACTCACTTGCTTTATAAATAGCAGAAATTTAGGACTGAGTGTACAGATTCAATTTCTTACCTCTGCTTCCAGAACCTCCGCCTCCCCAATTGGAGTAACCTACAAAAGGAGAGAATATGCCATGAAGAAAAAAAAACAAGCACTGATAACTTAAACGCACAGGGAATACATTCACATGGATGTGCAGATTTATTATAGCCAGTTGTTCAATAGCGTAAAAAAGGAAATCCACTGCTCTTGTGGTACAGTGTAACCATATGAGACGATAATGAAGCCCGATGAAACTGGTAGCTGCCAATTATTTATTTGCCGATGAATCTGCAGACTCTGCAGTTTGGAAAATAACCGTGAAATCTAAAAATGTAGAGGCATCTCGTTAGAGGCGGCCATTTTATCAACTAGCTTTTAAACTAATCCGATGCTGACTCCATTTTAAAAGAATAAGCCAACGAACTTTGGCAGAGCACCTGAAACACCTTACACCAACCCAACAAAGGCCCACAGGGTGGTCCGCGTTACCGTATTAGCAAATAATCTGCGCGATGGCGGATGGTCGTGCAGCTAGCTAAAGCTAGCTAGTTTCAGTAATGTCGGCTCAAGGGCCTGCTGTGACGCTAACGGATTTCTTGCTGTCGTTAAAACAAACGTAGAAGTATTTGATATTGATACTGTAATAACTGGTAGAAAATACAGCACGTCCAGGATTTGGTTAAGTCTATGTTTCAAGCTACACCGGATAAAGGCTTGGCTCTTAGTGCTGGGATGCTAAAAAAAATCGCATTAGCTTAGCTTAACAGACTGGCTATGTTTGAGGCCACAAAGCATATGGCTAACCGGATAAATTATAATTATCTGTAGCCAGATATAAAAAAATAAGCAGAGTATATTTACCAGAGCCATATCCTCTGCCTTCCATTATATTATGTGCGCAGTATGCAGAAAACTAGCGACAACAGATCCAAGAAGAGCGGCCGTTTGCAGCGAAAGGTATCAAGTCAAGTCTGACACGCCAAACCCACGTGACCAACAATGCCCTATTACATCACATGTACGCTGCTAATCTAATACAATATATTATATGAAATCTATTTTTTATTGGTTGAATAAGATCAGGTGATCCCTTAGTTATGCTGCTGTAAACTCTACCACAGTACTGCAAACTGAGCAGTTTAGCCTTCACTAACATAAATTTATTATTATTAATTATATAATAAATTAATTTATTAAAAAAAAATATTTGAACTGAAACACGAATTAGGACATTACATAATGTCCTTTAATTTCCTATCAAATGCCACAAGCAGTCATTAGCTTTGAAAATAATTGCTCCTCTTCCTCTCTTCCTTACATTTTTTCTCTCTCTCCATCTCATCTCTGAGGTCTAACATTTGAAATTACCTGGTCTCTTAAAAAATATGCAACCACGAGAAGGAAAATGAAAAGGAAAGAAGGATGTGTGCAGGTGGGATTCATGTTTAGAGGAATAAAACAGGTTTAAAATGGAACAAATGAACTACATTTTCCACCTGAATAGAATAGAATAAAATAGAATAGAATAGCCTTTATTGTCATTATACAGCTGTACAATGAAATTGGAGGGCCACTCCCATTCGGTGCATAGGCTAAGATACAGAGTAAAATAAAAAGTTACAAGATATGTACATTAAAATAGTGATGGTAATATGAGTACATATGGATTGATATTCAGATATTGCACGTTACAGAAGTGATAGATATTGTCCGGTGTAGATAACACTGCAGTTAGTGTGTGTGAGAGTTCAGGATGGTTATTGCTGTGGGAAAGAAACTGTTCCTGAGTCTGTTTGTTCTGCCTTTGATGCACCTGTAGCGCCTGCCAGAGGGCAGCAGGTCAAACAGGTCAAAGCCAGGGTGTGAGCTCTCCTTAATGAT
>VOQJ01017378.1:0-17959 GCA_015052665.1 Apistogramma diplotaenia | reverse complement strand
CCCCCCCTTTATGGGGTTATTTTCCTATTGAGATGTCATTGCAAATTGCTCATTCGTTCTTTAAGGTGCAGGGGGTAAAGTCTGTCAGCCCTTGAGGGGTGCCGTTCTCGTGCAGTTGCCTTACAGGCCTCTTTATGCTGCTGATGTGACCTAATTATAAAAAAAAAAAAAAGTCCAAGATCCAGTCCTTGATTAGCACCAAACCTGACCTCACCTCTCCAACATCAACCTGGTATTTTTTGCGTCACCCTACTAAAAGATAAATGAAACCATAACCTCCTGGGCACAGGCAGCTATTAAATGAGTGAAACCGGCTAAATCAGTGAATGAATTTTAGTGCTCTGTGCATCCACTTTCTTAAATGTATCATCCTCTGACATGTTTCTGTTTAGAACAGCACTAATGTTCTTCGACTTTTTGAATTCAGCTCGTGTCTATTCAGTGTCTTATTTAATGAGGCCAAAGTGTGGAACATGTGGTTATATCCATAAAGATTATAAGCACACACTGACATTGAATTGTCAGTTGTCACTAAGGCAAGCTTTAATTATATAGTTCCTGGCAATTTCATGCAGCTCTGTTATGGAACATATCAACAAGAATAAAACTGGGTCGGTTATAATGTTGGAACAGCACATCATAATATATCATCGAGTACAGCGGGCAAAATTAGATCTGAAAAAGTCACTAAACCACTAAATTAGGTAGTATGCAGCTCATTTTGACAGTTATTTATGTAGCACAGCTGTCAAATATCATTGTCCAATCATGGATAATTAGAAAACCAGTAAAAAATAAAAAGTAATCCTCCCTGATCAAACATCACAGCAGTTCAAACTGTTCAATAACAATGATCCCCTTGAAGGAGACTAAATGAAACCTCTGCCTTTATGCTGACTTTGTAAACACACATCTGTTTTTCCCCTCTGGATGCTGTTAGCGGTGCTTCAGTGTTTGCTTTAGTCATTGAACAAAATGTGTTCTTTCCTCCCCTGCGTCCTAAAACAGTGTGCAAATCGTAGCGATAGGGAGCCATTTTCAAACTGTCATTGTTCTCAGTCCAAACCCAGCTTTTGTTTGTAGGTCCGCAATTGTGTCGTGTACTCGGCTCTGTTTATCTAACCTCTCCTCCTTTTAATCACGAGATATTTAGGATGTATAGAAATGACATTGTCTGCCAGTTAAATCCTGCAGCTTTCACCGAGTGCAAAGGCCGTTTTCAGGACTTTATGGGATCCAGCTGGCCCGGTCCAGCATTTCCGAACCAAATCAGTCCAGATACTCGCTCCATATTTGGAATAGCATGTTTTTTTTCCTTTTTTCTTCTCTTAAAGAACATGAGCACATTTGTAGAGATAAAATACTGGGATCATGAAGTTGTTTGCATTCCAGTATACTGCTGATTTAGTCCTCGCACAGGGAATCGGGGTGGGGGGTGGGGTTCCGGGAATCAGCAAAAAAACTCGTTTTAACTCTCCTGAACTGTGAAATTTGATCTAAATCAGTCAAATTACACCTTCTGTAAAACCTGTGTGACACAGCATCTGGTGGATGTGAAAGTGGATCTGCCTGCTCCACCTATGGAAAAGTGATTTAACTTTCCCCAGCAGGTGTGGAACCTCGCCCCTGCACTGTGAATGTGCCAGTTCTGCTCATTGTTGTTACAAAATATACTCACTGAGGATCAGAGTGGATGTGTTTGGGGAAAAAAAAACTGCAGTCTTGCAGTGTGCGACACCTTCATACTTAGGGATGTTGGTCCAGATGAACTATCCAATAATGCAATGAAAGGTTTCACACTAAAAAAAAATCATTTCTCAAGTGCATCCACATACTTGAATTTAAACCCGCTATGAAATGCAGGAGATTCCAAAGATGTGCTAACAAAACTATCTTTACTGCTGAGTTCTTTCCTTTTTTCTCCTTTTTTTCAGCAGCACTAAGGAGCTTTTATGCTGTGATTTAACCTAACCACTACCAGGTGTGCTTGAAAAGGTTTTGGTGAAACTGGCACAGGGTCAAGACCGGGTGGGAGATGTGATAGAGGGTGGGAGGAGTGGAGTGGGGGGTGGGGGTACCTGAGGAATGGAGTAAGTTAATGTGCACACATCAAACGGCCTGATTCTTGTACCAGTGTTTGGCTAAGGTGTCTGAACTTGTTACACTGTGATCATGCAGGGCTGCTGCCTGCTGAAATCCTGCCTTATGCAGACCCAGAAACCCACCCCCACCCCTGCCCCAAACACAGTATTATTGCATGTTTTCTTCACCTTTTTTTTTTAGGAGGTGCGGGGTAGCTGGAACAGGCATATATGTAGGTCAAGTGGAACATTTTTCTCAGGATTTGGCTTTTAAATGTGTTTGATTTTATGGGGAGATCATAGCTAATCAAGATGAAAGGCGATTGAAGTGAGTTTTAAGGTTTATGATCTGTCATGGTCTCTGTAAGAAAAGCCCACTGGGACTTCCAGCTGTGAAGCACCACCCTGTACCCTACAGTACACCCATGGCTTTATGCAAACCATACCTCAAAGGTATGCGTGGTCATGTATTGTTAAGGAGAGAACAAACCTGAGAACGTTTTTTTTTGTTTTTTTTTTTGCTTCCAAATCCGAATGATCTCCTGGTTAAATAACTGTTTCTTTGTGAACTTGTTATGAGAATGATCTTCAATCTGTATGCAATAATACAGTGCAGCCAGATTGAGGAATTATGCAGTAGCTGAGAAAGTGTCTCAAGCAGCATTGCAGATATCGTCTCAAACTTAGAATCAATACAATGACTTTAACTGAAAATCCACTAGACACCATCAGCCTGACGATTACAGAACTTAACTTGATTAAGAAAAATAAGGTTTAGATAGACTATAAAAAAAACCATACTGTAAATGAAGATATGCAGACATCAGTGTACTTAAATCTATGACAAGCTAATATTACTTTGGCAGAAAGAGGATAAAATACCAGAATCCCAGTGTTATCTCAAGTGACCCAAATTATGCAAGAGCTTTTCTTCATCTTTGTGTCTCCATGGATTTAAATGCAGCCATGCGTAAATCTCACCCCCTACTGTGCAGAGAGCAAGGGTCCATCTCTCTTTTCCCCCTCTGGGTTTATTACACTGGCCTCCCGTCTTGTTGGGATAGTTAAACCTGTTAACTCTACTTCTCATGCAAACACTGTAAAGCTTAGAAAAAAAATTGTAGAGACCTCTGTGGGGGGTTAGGATAGTGAAGGCACTTTACACAGAGCCCGATCGATGAAGAACATTTGTAAAATTACTTAAAAGCTAGAATACATACAATACATCTTATTTGATTTTTCCTTTGATTCGTTTTTTTTTTTTGTTTACTGTCACATCTTTACTTGTTACTCCCATATTGTTCCTTTTAAAGGCTGCCGGGAACCTCTTATCTGTGTCTCTTATCCAGGGAGACACACAAACACCCATTTGTCACATGGAAACACAAGTAGACAAATGCTCGTGCACAAGAAAAATACAGTTAATAGACAGTCAAGACTTGGCAAAGGTGTATACCAGACTGTGTGAGTGTGTGATTAGCTGGGATATAAAAAAGAGTGGCCTAGCATTCATTATATATCTTGTAATGTTTGACAAACCTTGCAAACACGGCTAATCTGGAATAAGTCTTTGAATAGTTCCTCCACTTAATGAAACAAGAAGATATGCCATACTGTATCTGCCCCATCCATATCTTTCGATATTACAACGGCTCTTCTTACCCTGTGCACACTTTTTGTCAACTTCATACCGCAAATATTTTTGCATTACTTCAAGGTATGCGTTGTTGACGTTGTTTTTTTATTGCTTTGGATCATAATCTTGGCTGCATCTCTCCCTTTTTTTTTTCCTCCCACTGCACTGTGATATGATGGCTGACTTTGGCTAAATAAGGTAAGAGAACACTTCACATTCTTTCCTGCCAAAAGACGGCTGATCCTCTGTAGTTCTGCGAGCCAGAACTCCTTTTCATCCTATCAGGAGTTGAGGGTACTTTTAAGTGTGCCAGCCAATCCCTCTGCACCTTGACACTGTCATGCTATAGCGATGCATGACTGGCTCCTAATGGTGGTTTTCCAAAAATCTCTTGAGTGTGATTTATAATGCTGGGGCATGTTTGCTGAAAGCCAGGTATGTCCCTCATCAAAGCGGTTGCCGGTAAAAGCAGACTTTCTCCATCTCGCTTTCATCGAGGCAGTAGTTTCCTCTTCTGCCTCTTGTTTTGATTAAATTATGCAGTCTTGTGATAAACTAAGTACAGTACAGCCCATAATTCAGTAGCTCATAGAACCACTTCTAGCAGCAATAACTTGAAGTAATCATTTTCAGCCATTCTGCTGTAGATTTGCTGCTTTGGTCCACTGTCCTGACCCAGTTCAGCTTTAGCTATCAGACAGATGTTCTCATGTTTGCCTCTACAATGTTTTGGAATACAGAGGAGTTCATGGTTCAATGACAGCAAGGTGCCCACGTCCTGTGGCTGCAAAACAAGCCCGAAGCATCACCTCTCCACCGCTGTGCCTGACAGTTGGTATGAGGTGTTTGTGTCTTGGGTTTTTTACAGTTTCTCTGAGCATTGCATGATAGAGGTGGTCACACTTGCTGATTAGCAATTAATTATTAAGTGGCAGCAGAACCTGGCTCCCAGTCCTTCAGAATTTCTATGGAAGTAGTAAGGTTGTGATTTTTTTTTTCTCAGGACTGCACAGAGTCCCTTGAAAACTTTCTTTTTCACAGGACTATAAATGTAAAAGAGCCAAACTGGAAAAAAATGATACGAGTTTGGCTGCATGAATTTTTGTTATGTGTTTAAGTGTGTCAGACTTTGATTCATCTGAGCTGCAGTTACCTTTTCACCGGGAGACAGGCCCACTGTGGTACAGTGATCCAGGGTACTATATATCACTATATTTATTCAAACTAGTCCAAACATGTCAGAGGTACTGTGAGGCCCAGTGACACCTGGAGAAAAATGACAGTTGACCCTCCTCAGTGAGGAGACCAGGAGGACGACACGCTTGAACATATGAGATGTTTCTTCGTAACACGGTGCAACACGGAGAAACCGGCGTTTGGTAACTGAAATGTGTCTCTGATAGCGTTAGCGTTCGATACTGCAGGGCCAAACAGCTGCAGTGCATTGCCACACTGTTCCCATTTCATGACTGGGGGTGCATGTTGAGAAAATGTATAGAGGACAGCCAGCAGAACGGTGTTTAATCTGGGCCCAAAAGAAAAACAAAAACAAGGGAAAAACATTTACCACGCCAATAGGCAGTCATCGACTATACTTACTTGGCTTGCCAAGCAAATATTTGATCCTTATCTGCCAGCCGTTAACATGAGTGGAAAATTTCTGATATGATCCATGAGGAACAGAAAAGCGAGCGCATTAGTCATTTGGCATTGTTAAATAGGATTTTGACGAGAAATCAGTCAGTCATGTTTATGGTGAATTAGTTCCAGTTGGGCAAACAGGTTGGACCCACAGGACAAAACAGGTCTTTGAGTCCTTTGATTGCCTGTGCCAAGCGTGGATTATATTCATTTCAGTGACACTTTGGAATAAAGCCGCATCAGTCCAAATGAAACACTTTCTTGACAAAAGAGATAATTACCGCTTCGAGTTGAAACCGTGTCATGTTATGCTTTATCGCATTTGTAGTCTGTGTACATATTTTAATTTGGCTCTGTTTTACAGGTTATTTTTAAAGCTTCCATTGTCCCATGTTAAGTCTCCCTTATGTGTAACTATCAGGGCTCTTTAATCAGAGAAAGGGTTTCATTGCACAGTATACACAGGCACTCTGCGTGTCAATAATAGCACACTTTACCTTTGTTCTAAGCTTTGGCACCTGTCAGCAGTCAGATCACACTTTACACCCAGGTCAGTATCACGAAGCCACTGCCAAGGTGCGACAATCTGACACGACAGGGCACTCATCATGAAAGGACCGACATACTCATGGTAGCTATTTGTGATCGCTGCAGAGCATCAATAGTGCCTCGTTTTACAGTATGTTATGATAAAGTTCTTTCCTCATTACACATCTTTTAGAGGTTTTTTTCTTCTTCTTTTTTTCACTGTGAAGACTTCAAGGGGCAAAAGGGAAAGATTACACACAGTGTAAAAACAAACTCGTGCGCTACACTGCCGCCCGTTTGATGATTTTACTCTAGGTAACATGTGCGCCAGTCTGATTGCTGTATCGGGATCAAAGACAAGGGCACACACTTCACACAGCCAATAAATGAGGAGTGTTTGGAACTTGGTGTTTCTGCCTTGATGGGAGTGTCTTTACTGGTGTTCTGCTTCATTTACTGGACCGTTTGAGTTTTTCTCATTAAGCGCTGCCCTTCTGTTTTCAGTCAAAGCTGTTTCATTCAGTAGCTGAGTAGTGATGTTTGTGATTAAATTGACAGCAAATATTGCGCATCCCCTTTGTAATACCCAATACAACATATTTCATCAGCTTTCAGACACTGATATCTCCATTTTTTCTTTTTTTTTTTGTGGAGAATACCGTATCCTCTCAGGATTGGCAGATTTTTAAGTCCATTTGTCTGCAGCTGGTGGAAGTAATTATGTGGGGTCATTTAGGGCTGTGAAAAACATGCCGCTCTGATAAGAGTGGATGTCAGGGTAACCAGATTGCATCTTTATTTAAGACTCTTTCGGACAGGTGCCATACTGTAGGTCCTCTTTTTGTTCCTTGCTGAGGAAAACGAGAGAAACTGCACTTCACCCCAGCAGTGGACCCTCACGTGCTTTGACATCTCCTTTCCATCAGTCACAGGGTGGCGAGTATGGAAATGAGATGGTGTACTGTGACACATGTGTTCGCTTCCTATTCCAAGAGCAGAGTCTGAAATAGATGTGGTCTCAGCACAACTGTGTTTATTGGACACAGTTTGCGCTGGTTTTTTCCCCACATGTCAGGTTGTTAAGAATAGGAGGGAGCAGAGAAAGTCAGGGGCGGAGAGGCCAAGAGGGCTGCAGGTAACGGCAGGTAACGTTAGTTATGGGAGAGTCACCGAGCGCACTGCTGATTGACTATTTTCCAATTCAACTTTAGAAAGAAAGAAAATATTTTAGCTTTTACTTCTATTGCAGTACATAAAATGCACCATTTTTTTAATTTTAAGGATCATAAAGTCTAAATTGAGAAAAGCACTTGGCTTTTATGGACCTGTCTTTTATGGATAAAAAGATTTTTTTTTTCTTTCAAAAAAAGAGGAGAACTACAGTATAGCATCTGCGCACATGTGACAGAAGGGGAATATATGAAGTGAGATTATAAGCCTTTCTCTTTAGGCATCTGGTCTCGCATCTATATGCACATTTTACTGCAGTAAGAAAAGCTGTTTGGCTGAAGCAGCTGCCAAGCAACACATGGAGAATTGCCTAGACTCAAACTCCTTCCAACTTTATATTCACTGATTATTAGACAACACACGTACATACTCACAAAAACAATAATGCTGTACCGCAGCAGTTACCACAGCTTTGTGATAACTTGGTTTAACCATGCTGCAGCTGTCCTTGTCACCGTCCCCCTACCGTATACATATACCATGCACACTTCAGTTGTTGATGCCTTAGTTTATATCTGTGTCAGGCTTTTGTGTGGTCTGCTGAATGGATGCATGCTTTAACTCCTCTCCTCGCTCCACTACGTATCTGTGTCAGTGCTGGTGAGTGTGGGGAAACCCTGCTGAGCAGGTGAAAGGCTGGGCTACAAAAGAAAAAGTAGAGGGAAGATAAAAGGGGGGTGGGGGATATTTATGTTGTGAGGGTCACCCCACCTGGTACATGTAGCTAAGGAATGACTCATTAGACAGGCAGGCACTAATGAAAGATTTGTCTGTCCTCACATTGGCCTTGCTGTCAAGTCTCTCCCCTTGACTGGAATTCTGCAGATTCCACCCTCACTTTCCACTTCTGTTTCTCTTTGACAGTGTCAGATAGCATCTTGATGGGTAATTAGCATGCAGTTTATTGAAGAGACCTAACTGGAGATAAGTAGCCCACAGCGCCTTGTAAGTGCTCTGCAGAGCAGCTTCTAAAGAATAATGAAAGGTTGCATGAATCTAAACAGCAAGCTAAAAGACCAATGCTACCGCTGCCTTCTAGAAGAATTATTGTAACTGACAAAAGCATTAACTCCACTCCAAGCTTTATGTAAACACACTAATAAATACAACAATTCGGTATCTCCACTTCCATCGTGGGACAATGAGTGCTGTTCTGTTGAGCTCCGTGAGCCGACTTTTGTGTTTATTGGAACTTGGCTGTGGTATGCCTTGGTATCAAATGCCTCGGTAAGGATAGTGTTGCAGCCCAGGAACCCGATCTCCTTACCGCTCCTGTGAGAATGCAGATAATGTTCATTCTGCACAATGTGTAGAGGAAGTCCAGGCAGGTACTACATATGTGAAGGAAATCACATCAAAATAAATTAGCATGGTTTATTTGCATGTTTCTAACACTGTCATTAACATTCTTCAAAGGACTCCAGATATAATTGATTGCGGACCTCGCATGATCTCTGCTGAACGCTGTTCGTATAGCAGTGATCTGTATTAATGACAGCAAGCCATGCGCAGAGACAGCACACATTTGATTTTCAGTCTTGCCCTGTATATCAGCTCTTTTTTTTTTCATCAGTAGATTAAGCCCATATTTATTAGCTATTTTGATTATTTTGATCTCGTTCCATGCCTCAGCAGTTTGCCTGCTCAGAGACTTTCACGCCCTGTGGGTCCATGTACGGCTTGCTGCCAGTGACACAGGCTCCTCCAGTCTGTGTGGCCCTGACTCAGTTTTCTCTAATCTAAACCATCATCTCCATATGTCTTCTATCACAACTTCCAAAGCATTGGAATAAACTCCAGGCAACAGGAACAAATTAATTAATGTCTTTATTCCTCTGTGCACTTTGTAAACTGCCTGTGTGAGCGTGCGCAGATTCCCGCATGTGTGCAGCATGTGTAGGGCACGTAAATGCCCACACACTCCCACGCATACACAGATCTTTTCCGTAAAATTGTCCTGATCCTGCACTTAAAATCCAAACATGTTGGAATTGATCTTATTTATACCTGCATTCCTGCTAAATGATTTCCACCTGAGTGCTATAATCTGCTTTTATTGAACCATCACTCACCTTATGTTTTCCTTCAGAGAGAAGGGGATAAAAACGGTAGAGAGAAACCCCAGTCCACAAAATGTTGCAACCCACTGCACGTGTTGGGAGGTCTTCCACCTTAATTACTTGTGTTTTCTCTTCATAAATTTTAGAACACAAGGTTTCCGTTACTGAGTGAGAAAAGAGCAAAAGAAAAAAAAATGAAAAGGAAGCAGTGTTGATGTTGTTCTGTTGTGTTTCGTGACTGCAGAGGGCCATTATGGATACTGTAAACTCAAAGGTTTCTCATGAAAATGCCAAGAGAGGAAAATGAAAGAGGGTTTCCTTCATCCTGAGACATGGCAGCTAGTGATGTGGCAATTCTGGCTCACATGAGACTGTGCTTTCCCAGATGGCTACAGTTTGTCTGACCTCAGCTTTCACCTCTCACAGAGTCTGTGGCCTTTACTGACCAGTGGAACAGCTCCTGGCTCTCTGGGACAGGGCTAAATTCAGACACGGGTAGGCAGTGGCTTGTGACTGCAGGGCCAGCGCTGACCTGACCAGAACTTTGAGGCGCTAAGAGAACTGCAATCTTGTGAAGCTACAGTACATCTTGATTTATGTAGCTTGTAGCTTATTAGTTGGTTGACTTAACCGGGATTAAAAGAGCTGACACTTTTTTAAAGTAAATATTGTGGGATGTCCCTGAAGTGTAATAAGTGATCAAAGCAGCTCATGCACCACATGGCAGACAGCTTGAATTGCACACTGTTGCTACACTAACAGATGTCAATTTTTGCTCTCCATCTATTTAACCTGGCAATGCTTTACCCACTCTTGTGCTCAAGCAGTATGCCTGCTGCTTAGAAACACCGCTACAGCACTGCTGCTACTGTGACTGTGCTCTAACAGTGATGAACTGCTGATATTAGATATGGACAAAATGAGTTCAGGCCATGTACATGTAAACCTTGTGAAACTCAGGCTGCAGAGTGTTGTTAAAGCTAGGTGAGCAATGAAAATATAGTGCCAGAGTGACCAGAAGTACAGAAAAACAATAAGCCCCAACCGGTCGCAGTAGATGACTGCCCCTCTCTGAGCCTGGTTCTGCTGGAGGTTTCTTCCTGTTAAAAGGGAGTTTTTCCTTTCCACTGTCGCCAAGTGCTTGCTCATAGGGGGTCGTTTTGATTGTTGAGTTTACTCTGTAATTATTGTAGGGTCTTTACCTTATAATAAAAAGTGCCTTGAGGCGACTATTTGTTGTGATTTGGCGCTGTGTAAATAAAATTGAATTGAATTAAATTGAATTGAATTAAACATGGGTGTAGCTAAATACATTTGCACATACAGTAGAAACCACCTAAGATGAATTTTATCTGACTTGTAAAAAAAAATACATTTTATGTGTCAGTCGGATAAAATTCTTTGAAATAACAGATAGTACCCCCCCCCCCAATATGGTAATCTTAGACCCAGAGTTCTGACTTATGTGAAGCCCGCCCATCTGCTGTTCAAACCTTCTGTTTTGCAAGAGGCAGCCAATCAGAAGAAAGCTGATTAAAAGTGGGCTACTAAAACACCTTCTAGTTCTTCAAAGCCATCAGAGTCCAGCAATAAACACCCCCTAGTCCCCTTAAGTTGCCTTCATGGAGGGAAATTAACTACTTTGTGCCAAGTCTTGACCATGTTAACAGGACTAAAACATTTTTTTCCTTTTTTAAATTTTTTTTTTTTTGATGTTGTTGTTTCAGAACTTTCGGTAAACCTTAGGTCCGAACCAGGTCATGTGTTTGGGTATTGTATAACATCTTAGCTTTTCTTACATAGCCACTCAAACTCAGTATGTTTGTTTTTAACTTGTTTAAATTTGCTAATTAGCAGCACAGCACACACAGATGGAGTGGGTAAGTGAGCGATGACAGACTAAAGACCTCACATACTGATGTACTTTAGCTAAAAATACACATGCAGTTGTTGTCTGTTTGACAGACAGTGATGAGCTAAGATGTCCAGATAGTACAGAGTAAAATTCAAAGGATTTAGCTTCTAAACACATGAGTTTGGTGTCGTCCCCCCCCCTCCACCTCCTCCCCAGCCTGCTGGAAAATTGTCAGAGGTCTCATACCACACTTCATGCATCTCAACCTTCTCACATCTCTGCATCCCACATCAAAGCTTCTGATACGATTGTGCAATATGAAAACGATTTATTTACATGGCAGTGCAATACGCTAAGGATCTTTTTCTTCAACATCTACTCTGACACATCCACTCCAGAAAGCAAACACAGTTTAATTTACACCAGTGTATGCGGGGTTGTCCTGCCCAATGGGGTCTTTGTGGGTTTCCTGGCTGTGCTTTGAATGTGGTTTATGTGTTCCGCCTGCTGCGCAACGCATAAGCAGTGGTAGTCATCCTTTTCATTTTATGGCGCGTTCTGGAAGTAAAGGCATGTGAACAGTGTTTGCAAGGTTGGTTGTTTTGTTGGCGAATTAGTTTAATTATTTATTGTTTTGCTGCACAACAGCGTGTGGTGGGGTTCAGGTTGAGATTGGCATAGAGAGATTAATAAAAAAATAATAATAAAGGGCTGTCCATGACTCATGCAGACCTGAAATGTGGAGCTGGAATTTGCTGGCACTCGCACAGTGAATCGTAAGGTATTTAAACGGCTAAGGACAGATTTACTTTTAAAAGTTATTTTCTCGGCAGCAGCATGACCATCCATGAAGTCCTGGCCTGTCTGAATATATCGGCCCACCACAGCAGCTTTTTCTTCCTCTCTTGACTCTTCCGCTCTGAGCACATTCCTGACAATTATTCCTGAAAATCGTGCGCTTACTTTTATGATTCTTATAATTATGAATGCATTACATCCCTGTAGCTATTTGAGAAAAAAATGTGACTGCGCGTCGCTGTTTAAGAGAAGAAACAGCTGCTTTCTATGCTACATCAGCATGAAGCATCAAAGAAGCACTTTGACTCTGACTCATTCCACTGTCTTCGCTTGGCTTGTCAGTAAAGGCCTAAGGTGAATGTGAAGATGACAGGAAAGATGAGCGCAGAGACCTCGGATGCACCCGTATATTGTTTTAATGTTAAGGCGGTCTTGTTTTAGGGTGTGAGAGTAATAAGCAGCATGACTAGACATGACATTAAAATTTTATATTAAATTAATCTTGAGGTTAGAATGCCGAGAGACAGTGTGTGGTGTTGTATGCGTAGCTGAACTAAAGTCAAAACTGAACGGTGCCCAGAATGTTTTCATGTGACCAAACTGTGTGCTATCCATCACGTCTTCCTTTGTTCATCGAGTATTTGGTTTGTTATAGCCCACAATATAAATCCACGGAGAATGTAGTGAGCTATTGAGTTCGACGAGTCAGGTGGTTTCAGGGTTTCATGTGAACACGACTCACAAACATTTCCTACGAATAAACGAGGGCCCACTCCAGAAGTTCTTTCCTAAATAAAGAACTGCAGAGGGCCCATACTTTTGGGTGCATATCTGTGCCAAATGGTATGGAACTAATCTCCACTGAGTTATTTCTCATTAGAGATGGGCCTCTGGGAGGTGCATCGGTGTGTGGACCGTGGACAGGGACAGGGAAGGAACCATCTGTTCCTTCCTCGGCTTCACTTACTGTTGCACAGGAATAACTTTATGACAAATTTAATGCTGTACAAACTACATGGTTAAGTAGAGAAGCACAAGCCCTTTGTGCAAATTGCAGTAGAGCTGTGCATGGAAGAATTTCTCCATCTTACCGTTGCTGACAGACACACACACACACACACACACACACACCCATCATGCTACAGGGATTTAGTGAAACTCAGTGGAAACCCCTGTGCTGATGCATCACTATTATAGCGCTGCTGAATGATTAACAGGGAAGTGCAGTTAAGACTTGGGCGCACTGATTCAGGGCTTGAGGTTAAGTAGAACCACAAATCAGGCTTGGTTTGTATGGTGAAGGTGTGATGAGTAAGCCAGAGTTATCTCCCTCTGTCTTTCCACCCCAGTGATCAGAGCGTTTGTCTGTTTAGAGATCACTAATCTGAGCTCTCAGTCGTCTTCCTGCCGGGCAAAAGGTACGACCCTACCTTGACCTCCGGGGGGGAGAGGGAGTTGTTAAGAGGCTTTGGCACGTTTTTGTATTATGTTGAATCAGTGCAGATGTAGCAGCTCAATCATGATAATAGGCTTCAGTTCATGTGAACTGCAAAAAGCTCAAACATATTAAATAGAATGACTCAGAAGTAGTTAATTTTTCTGTGTAGTATTATTTTGTTTTAATACATTTTATAGCCACCCATCCATAAAACTAAATGCAACTTACTGTATACCATTATTACGGTTTTGTTATTATAATTTACTTTTCTTTCCCTCTTACCAATAGAATTGCAATACTCATACTCACAGTCATGACAGTGATTAAAACTGATCCAATCGTAAAAATGTGTGTGTCAGCTTGGAGAAGACAAAGTGGAGACTTGGCAGTGGTGATTTTTCTAAGGCTGGAGTCACACTGTTTGTGTGTGTGTGTGGTGGTGGTGGTGGAGGGGGGGTTGGGGGGGGATGCAAAGTGGAAAGGTCCACTCTCACTTCCTTCCTGTTATTTTTAAAGACATAAATTAACAACCTCACACAACTTCCCAGCTTCGTCCCACAGACCTGTGGAGATTTATTCCTTCTGGATGTTGCTGCCAGTGACTCGCTGTGACTCTTCCATAGAAGGCCAGTGCTTATCAGGCGTCTGAGTCACTCAGTGTACAAAGCGTTTAAGAATCTGGTCTTGTCATACGAAATACCACAAAAGTCACGATTTTCTACATAAATAACATGTCTTTTAAAGATAAACAGCTCTGCCTGAACTGGGTTGTCAGGTGTATGATTTCAGCAACATCCTCAATTGGGAACCTTTTACCCACATGTGGCCCAGTCCCAGGAAGTCTGTATTGCAACTGCGACTCCAGTTTCTTGTCTGTCTGTAGAGAAAGAGGGGATGACATTATTAATATGAAGTGGGCAGCGTTACTGTGGACAAGCTTTTCTTGCAATGACATGTCCTGGAACATGGCAGCAGGTTTTAAACCAGGAATTCCATTTAGATCCAAGTTTATATTAATCAGTATTAAACCAGATGTAAGCACTGTGATATATTAAATTATACTGTATTTATTTATGTTAAGAACTACAATGTTGTTCTGTCTGAATTTTTCCTTCCACAGAAGAGTCGGATGTTTGTTGCCTTAGTGGACCTCCCCGTGGTAGCTCTTGCTGCGTGTGAAGTTTTATGTGTGTTGTGAAAATGCTGTGTAACACTGGAAAGGCACCTAAAGACACCAGACCATGAGCGCTCAACACTGTCTGCTCTTGTGTTTAGAAGATCTAGAAGTAGCCTTTGTTTTTCCACAGAAGTGTCAGACAGCGGATCCTCTCCCTCCTCTCGCTCTGTCTTTCTCTGTCAGCTGAAGGGATTTTGCTCTACAGCTGAGGACGCAAGCAACAATAATGCAGCTTCGGAGCTTCGTGCTCTGTATCCCGTGTGTATTTACACATCAGTGTGTTTCTCATCCAGTTAATTTAGTGGCAACTCTCTCAGGGTTTGCGCGTGCACTGTGTTGTGTCTCTCAGATGCGTGTTGTAAGTAATACTGGTCATATCTTTGTGATGTGCATGTGTGCATGAGAGAGAGCCTAAATGGTCTTCAAATGAAACAGTGACTAAGTATGTGAGGCAGATGCCAACAGAGAGGGTTGCTCTGCATTGGACTGGGTTGCTGTATCTGCAGCAGTAGCAGGCAGGCTTTGCTGAGTCAGAGAGAATTGGCACAGCAGTGATGATTGAGCTTTCAAATCTGTGCTCAACGGTGCCACTCTCTGGCAAACTTTGCGAGCTGCATGCAGGGAAGAGGATTGCCGTAGCAGTTGCAGGAAATGTATGCTTTTACTGCTGTCAGTCACATCTCTCCTTTACTGCTCTGTCGAGTTTCCATAACTGATTAAAGCATGTATTGTTTCTTAGCCTTTGTATTGTGTTAGCAGGAAACATCCTCTGTTCTCTAACTTACTGCAGATGTTCCTACTGTTTTTGCTCTCACTATTCCTCTTGTTGGATACTTTTCACATTTAACCACTGGGGATAATTGCTTCCACAATGAGTGCATGATGAAGGGGTTTTCTCAACATATTTTAGCTCATGGAAACGTCAAGTTTGATGCAGTTAAAATGCATTGCTTTAAAGCAAATGTCAGAATCATCCTGCAAGTCTGGTAACATTACATACCACATGTGTGACTGTCAGCTGATTTTTCCACTCACCCCCGATTTCTTTCCGTACAGAAAAACTCTACAACTCAACGGGACGGGAGCTGCGAAGAGCCCTCTTTTCCCTCAAGCAGATTTTTCAGGTAATTGTTTGACAGTTCTGATAAGAGCATCATAAAACTGCAGCTCGTTCAACCCCACTGTGCTTTTTTTTTTCTATTTTTTTTTTTTAAATGCAGCATGTATTCATTGAATGTTAATGTGCTTTTACACACAATAACATGCAAGAAACCAGTGCACATGTGCACACTCACACTTGGACACACTACTGTTTTCCTGAGGCAGAGTTGTGCTGCTGTGAGTCTGCCTTCGTGGCAGCTGTGGAGTGTTCAGGTCTGGTCATACTTCACACTCTGGGTTGGGCTAGCGGGCAGTCGGTCGCAGAGGGGGAGGGTTAACTGGCAGTTAAATAGAAAAGAGAGCAACAGGCATTGATGCAGGCTACAGGATAGATGAAAATGCCTTGCTTTTTACATTGTGTGACGATTATTGTAAAATATATCTGATAGATGTCTTTCCTCTCCACATTCCAGTACTGTAACACACATGTAACTGCTGGTCATTCTGTTTCTTCTGTGCACGCCTGTATATTTAGGCTCTGCCAAATGACTGGAGTCTCCATCACAGATATATGGTAAATATGTTCTGGAAGCACTTAGACTTCCTCCTGGGGGAGAAGTAGCCCTGACCACCCCACAGTGTTTATTGCTGCTTTCCTCTCAATCCCATCTGAACAGTAGAGCGCATCAGAAAATGTTAAATCCTGTGGAAAACCTAATGCTCGGCCTTAAATTATAGAGTCATCGACAGGTGTGAGAGGTGCAGGTGGTTTTGTCATTAAGGACAAAATGTGGGATGAATTTGAGGGGCCAAAGCAATGGGAATCCATCAAGCTGCAAACTGATTGCACTGCTCATTGCATGTGCAGCCGCTTTTACTAAATTTGAGAAACTGCTGCTGAGTTGGAACCAGCTGATGATTTTGAATGGATCTTAGTAACATTGTTTTTTGCCTACATAATAATACAGTAAAAAAAAAAAATTACAAATCTGCTTCTTTGCAGTCAGATTAACCAACAGTTTTACTGACTGTGTGTGGAAGAAATTATTATAATTTAGGCTGCCCCTGCCTAAGCCTGGTTCTGCTGGAGGTCTCTTCCTGTTAAAAGGGAGTTCTTCCTTACCACTGTCACCAAATGCTTGTCACCAGGGGGATGCTCTCATTACTTGAGTATTTTTATGGGTTTTCACATTGCATTATAAAGCACTGTAAAGGAACTGTTGTTGTGATTTTGCGCTATATAAACCAAATTGATTTGAATGGAACGGTGTATATGTATTTTTCTTCTTTCTCTGCGGCCTCTTTGCAGGATGACAAAGACCTTGTGCACGAGTTTGTGGTGGCTGAAGGGCTGACGTGTTTGATAAAAGTTGGAGCTGAAGCCGACCAGAACTACCAGAATTACATCCTCAGGGGTACGTACAGTACGCGGCAGAACGACACAGCTTTGCACCAGTAAAACTGACAGCATCCCCCCCCCAGACCTCAGTTTAACAACACGAGGATGTTATTAATCAATCCAGTAACACTTTTCTTTCCATAAACCTATCTACAGCCACATGTGTTTATATAAACTATGTAAATTGATGATTCTGCACGGTGACCTTCTCACACTCGCGCATTTAACGCATATAAACAAACTCGAATGTGTGCCACAGATAATGTGGACGCTAGGCCAAGTTTAGCAGTTGGTTAATTTATGTCTCCCATGTTAGTGATGTCAGCGATCGTGTGTGTTAAGGTTAAAGAGGGGCGAGGACAGCCTGTTTTGGGGATACTAGAGGACCACGGCTCTCCCTCTTTCCGAGGTCACTACCATTTAACAGCCTGCTGTGAGGAGGCAGTCACACATGCTTAAGTGTCTAATAAAAATCCTGGCAGGATATTACAGATCATAAAACTAATTTTCCCCTCCTCCCTTTTTTTCTTTCTCTTGTTCTTTCTCTCGTTTTCTGCTCCTCATTCAAGTTTGTTGCACTTCTGTTGATTAAATTGGACTCTTGACGTCAGCACTCTATTAGCTGCTTGATTTTTATATGTATAACACATACTAAACATGGGCTTATAAGCTTGGATCCAGCCTTTGTGATTAAAGAAAAAAAACTAAACAATTGCGTAGTTCAGTCATTTCTTCTGTGGTTTCTTCATTAAGCCCTGCTAAAAAAAAACAAAGGTCACAGTGTAGCTGACCCTTGTAATTTGTTTGCACATTTCAAACAGATGTGACCTCCGCCGTGTTTGCGAACTAAGATGCAGCATGAGCCCAAATGTTTCCTCTCTAATTTTCTAACAAGTCATTGTTGACCTTTTTTTGTTACTGAAGGAAAAAAAAAAGGAAAATCAAAGAACAAAAGACAGATCTGTGACAAAGGACTGACGGTGCGCGCCTCCCCCCCCCCCCCCCCCGGGCGGGC
>VOQJ01017377.1:36298-46917 GCA_015052665.1 Apistogramma diplotaenia | reverse complement strand
AGCGGCCACAAAATCGCGTGTGTGCCGTGTAGGCAACAACACAACTAAACACAATAAATGTATGCACTCACACACTGATGCACATTTGCAGAGCACAAATGTATAGAATGTGTACATATGCTCAGTTCTACATGCACACACAAACTTTCCATATCCATATCAGCACCATGTGGCGGTGGATTTGGAAGGCAGGGCTGGTGCGGCTCATCAGTTCACTGGCATTGGTGCTTCATCTGCCCACTTGTCTAAATGACTTCCTGTCCCGAGCTCAGCTGACTAACCTTCATTTAACTCCAGCACACTACAAATACTTTAGCTTTTTCACATCCTATGTGTGATCCTTCTGACTGTGCTGTAAACTGTGTGTGCAGAGTTAGCAAAAATTGTAAATTGAGCATGAATATGACTGTGATCCTGATTTAGGTAAAACTCTATTGCAGTAATTACACACAGAGGTAGCAGGATTCAGGAGCAGTCAGCACCGGGTTGTGTTCGCAGATGTCGCTGTCATGCACTGAATGGAATAAATTGCGCACTGTCATTTGTCACCGTCATTTGAAGGAGAAAGACACTAATGGGCTGCAATAGAAAAAGCAATGAATGTTTAGCTTTTTCTCTGGTCAATTAACCAATAAGATAATGCTTTTAGGCCTATGCCAAATATTGGTATGAAACAAAGATGAAAGTAATTGTACTCAGAGCTGTGATGGAGCTGTAAGCAGGCTCAGTTTTCAAGCCAATATCACATTAAAACAGAGAACAGCTGTATAAGCTGATGCATCCAGATACTAAAATCTTTGCAGAAGCTTAAAATTAATTAAAAGAAAACCTAAAACAAACCGTATAATTTTTAAAAAAGTGACGAACCTCAAAAGGGCCAAATTATGCTCATAATGAATTCACTGTGATACCATTTCTGTCCAGAAGGGGGTGTAGGCACCTCATTTGACTCCTCTGTGTCTCTCGCTCCTTCATCTGTGAGGGCTTATCACTCCACTGGGTTGCCCTCAGCCACGTCTATATAAGTGTGTATATTAGTGGTGATGGAAGCAGGTAGCCTGGAGATGCCCCTTCGGTGAACCTCGGCTTTTGATTGACATCAGCAGCCTGTCCTGTTAGTTGGGGTTCCGGGCGGCTGTTCTTAACTTTAAATGGCCGCCTTGCCCATTACTGCAGCAAACAGACAGATATTTGTTAATGAAGCCACATGCTCCAGTAACCCTAGCTCCCTTCGAGGCGCTGGGAGAGCATTCACTTCTTCTCAGTGGCCTCTTCTTGGACTCAATGTGGGTAAGGTGAAGGGGGAGGGCTGTTGGGGCAAAGGTCAAGGGCGGGGTCACAGGGGTGTGAGCTGTTAGTGTCCAGGCAGAGGTCATCTGGGCCTAATGGACTGGATAAAAGCGAAGAAACGCAACAACCCCGAGTTTCGCTGTCGCACACAAACCTTTTCAGTTACAGTTTGGAAAAGGAAGATGATGTGTATTTAACTTCTGTGCGCATGAATGTGAAAAACAATATGCGACTATAATTGAAGTAAACATTGTAATTAAGTGGAATTGACAGACTTTCCTTGCTTTATTGTTTTTATTTTTCTGGCTTTCTGAGTCATAACCACGCCACTTTGTGAGCAGATGTTTCCTGCCATTCAAATCAAACAGATTTGAATATAATGGCAGCTGTAGACAAGTTTATACATACAACTCATTTTTATTGTTCCTCTAATGGCTTTCATGATGAGATGCTTGTGTAGTCTGAAGTAAGGAAGAGGGATTAATGTCTGGCACTGCATCGCGGTACGAGATTAAGGAAAGCGCTGATACTATCTCAGAGCACGCACACTGCATTACACACCACAAACAAGCTGCGTGTCTTGCACTGGCTCGTGTAAAGTGATCCTCAAAGACGAGTGCCTTTGATTCCAGCCTCTGAACAGAAGCAAGAATGCTATCCAGTAATAAGCCACACTGCTGTATTCTTACATCCAGGTCAGTCAGCAGGTGACAGGTGGGTAGCTGTGGTGGTTCAACTACACATGATTCTTTGAGATGGATGGACATGAACTTTTGTACATGCATTCATATTCACCAGAGGCTGAATCATGATGACTTTGATGAGTCTGTGGCTTTCCCTCCAGCACCACCATGGGCTTTATTTTTGTAGTTTTGAGGGAAACTGTAACAGCTCACACCAGTATCTAATTAAGTATCTAATTAACCTTATTCTATTCCTTTTCTGGACTTTCTGTTTACTATCGCTAAAAGGTTCTGTTGTGTCATCATCATCAACAACCAGTCGTGGCAGTTTTGGTTATGCTGGAGGTTTTTTCCTGTTAAAAGGGAGTTCTTCCTTTCCTCTGTCGCCTAGTGTTTGCTCATACGGGGGTTTTTTTGAGGGTTTTTTCTCTAATATTGCAGTGTAGAGTAGCGACTGCTGTCAGGACTGAAACAGATTTATGATGGCACTGTATGCATATTAGCACACAATGTAATTTGGTAAAATTCTGAAACTTGTTAGACAGGCTTTTTGCTAATATCTGCAGAAAGCCCAGGCAGAGCCGCAAGCTTGCCTGTGGACAAAATGTAGAGACTGCACTCCTTTTTTCTCGTTGTTAAGTCAAAGTAATTCATGACAGAATTTGTATTAAACTAAAGCAGTTCACTTGAACGTTTCGAAATGCTCCTTCAAAGCTGTGCTATCATTTCCTGTTGAAAGCCTGGATAACTAGAACAGATTATGCTTTTGGGCTGTCAGTGGCTTTTTCAGTTCTCAGTTTTATTCATCCTGAAGCAAAGAAGAACAAATGTCTTCACAAACAGAAGCCCATTTGAGGCATTCTTTAATCTACCATCCTTAAACTGCAGCAGCCTGAGTCAAACAGCGCCGGCCAAACATCTGTGTCTGGAGGTGCACGAGGGAATTGTTTATTTTAAAATAACCTTTCCTGCACTGGTGGTCACTCAGCTTGGGAGAAGTGCTCAGGAAAGGGCTTGGGTTGAGGATAAGATCAGTCATAAAAGGCTACTGTGTTGGTGCTGAGTGACACATCAAACCCTTGTGCCACCAGCAGGCAAACTATCAAACATTTTTTTCTTTTTTTTTCCTGTGCTGCAGCTTCCTTGTGTTTTCCTGCTCTAAATTGTGCTCACACTGATACACACACACACACACACTAGACTCAACAAGACTTTTAATCTTTTGATCAAATAAATTCATGTTCACTGCTGGGTGAAACAAAACAGGAAACAGCCCAGAGGAACAGTACAGATACTGTATGTCTCTTTGCAGGGCTTGTATTTGGGCATGTTTGTGTCACTCTGTCACTGCTACGTGCGCTCTTTGTGTTTCTCTCTTTGTGTGAGCCACTGAAATATATTTCACAGAGCTTAGAGGCAGATTCATTTGGGCACGCTCTCTAAATTGCCAGAATCTTTCCTTAAGCTGAACATAGATGCTCAGCAATGAAAAATGAACATGGACCAGCAGCAGAATAGACTCGAGCGCTATCGCTGTGCAACGGCTCACAAACAACATGACTCTTCAGCTCTCAGATCTTTAGCTATCACTCGCTGTATTCTGTGGCTGATGAGAGCAGATGTACACTGTTTGAGGCTAACTAAGTAATAAGCAGCTTCAGAGAGAGAAAATGTCATATGTCATGATTATGAGTAGCTGTTGTAGCTCAAAATGAAGGCAGTCTATAGGTATTTACCATCATCATCATGATCCGAGATACCCTCAGACCCAAAATCCAGAGTGATTGTGACTTATTAGCCACACTAATGATATGGTAATGTTGATTGGTGCACCACGCCGGGCCTTGGAACTACTTTATTTATAGTTCCTAAAGGGCAAAGTCTGCTCGCTTAATGTCTCATGTGGTGCCGTTGTAGAACAGGTTCTTTCACTTTGATATCTCATATTGTAATGTGCAGTTTTCATGTCCATTTAAGATTAACTACCCCAACCTCAGTGAACTTTCCATCTGAAGATATCGTCAAATAGAAGTTATGCTGCTTTGGTTTATGATCAATAATATCAATCTAATTTTAAGTGAATTAACTATTATTATTATCATTATCAAATAATGACCCAGCTAAACTCACAATTTTGGGTGTTTAGTTGTGATGGTGCATAATAGTGCAGATTTCTCTTCATAGCGAAGCCATAGTTTATCATTTATCATAGATTTACTGAGTAAATGATTAACGATTGCAGGTTTTTAAAGGAAGGGTTGGGTTAAATCTGGTTAACATCAGCTTGTTTCCTGGCTGACACTGGCTCAAACCACAGATACTGTGTCTGATTACAACCTGACTAGTGCATTTTAACAGCAAAAATCTGTTTTCCTTCTGATGGTAGCAAATTTGTTATTCGGGGTGGAAAAGAATCAGAATCACCATTTAGACCATCAAACAAACATTTTTATAATACTGTAATAATTGAGCTATTATCCAGTAAACAAGGTTTCAAGGTTCTACATTACTCCAATCAGAAATCTATTCTACAGAGAGCTGATAAGTCTTCATCTAAGGCCAGCATCAGTCTAAATGTACTTATAATCAGCCGATCTCTGGCTTTCTCCTGGCTCTCTCAATGTCAGCCTGTTGGCAGAGCTGATTTGTCTTGGATGTCAGGAGAGGTTACTGTGGTCTGCGTGAGGGAAGTTAGCCAGTTTGTCTTTGGTGCAGAGGGAAGGTGAGCCAGTGCTCTGAGGAGCAAGGCCCATCCATCCAGGTGGCTGCTGACAGGGCCAGATAAGCATCTCACCCTGGGCAAAAATAACACAGTGTCCCATTGAGACCTGATAATTACACGGGCCCACTGCCACACTGGGCCTGATGTATGGCCTCAGATAGCCATCTCACACCCACTAAGCTGCTGCACACACACATGTGCACACACACTCAGACACTTGCACTTATAACACGTGGGCTGAATAAGTGTACACACATGCTCAGTGAGATGGCATATCCCTTGTATTATAGATCTGGAAAATCCATCTGCAGCTAACTTTAGCTGTAACCTTGCAGGGCGGTATGAGGTTTCAATTTTCAGAGGGTTTTGGTACAAGCTGCAAAACAATAACATTTGAGAAGTGTTAAATTGTGCCGTGAGGCCGCAGGTGTACGAGTCTCTTTCAACACAGACTTTGGCAAGATAAGAACGCCTAGCGTGTAAGCAAGATGTTGGCACGCTACCTGCTCTTGTCACCAAACATGCTACTCACAGATGTGATACACACACTGAACCAACCTGTTCAGCACCTGTCCCAGTCCCCGGGCAGGTATTAGCAAAAACAAGCATTAGTTAGCCAAGCAATGGAGCATCCGTTTATTCTATTCCATTCAGTCTACGGTATCTATTCTACTAGCTTGACAGAAATTCTTTTAATTTCTCACATATTTTCTTAACTCTAACAATTCATTTGCATTGATTGATTACTGTCGTCTTTTGAGACAGCAGAAATGTTATTAGCATGCACATTTAATCAATTTCAAGTTTTTATTTTTCCAAGTTCTTTTGCCAGAGCTACAGTGCCAAGCTGTGTTTAGAAACTAAAGTGCCTAATATTTACTTTCCCTTTACCGGGCGGTTTCCACCAGCTGCTTCTTCAGCTTCCCCAGCTACAGCGCACTGATTAAACTTTATTTAAATGTGTTCACGGATTCAAACAATAATTTATGCCTTAATCTATATATCCATCTGAGAATATATAGTGTGTAGTAAATCTTGAGCTAAAGTGTTGCTAATGTCACGTAGCCCATTTAGGAAAATGACTGGCAGTCTTCACAGGATTAAACCAATACTGTACCAGTGTGATTGCATTAAGAGTTCACTTCCCTGCAGTACTTTACATAATCCCCTGACTGTGAAGTACAAGGGCAGGCTATTGTGTGAACGTGCAGGTGATCCATTCTTTTCTAAAGTTGCCATCTTTCATCTGACGAGCTGACATGCTGACAGCGACAGCTAATATTGTGCATCTCATGGGGCTGACAGCATCTGATAGGGCCACCTGGGGGCAGGTTCACAGGGAGAGGGCGAGTTCACGGCATGTCTTGTATTGTGTGCTCGTCCCCTCGGTACATGTGCATTTGATTTATGGTAGAGGACAGTATATATCGGTAGCTATCATGTAGCTGGTGTGGCGGTTGAGCGGTTCAATAAATCTGAGCAGAACTGACTCACATTTGAATAATCCATCTAATGTGATGTCACTACTTTATTGATGTTTATTTGCTTTCTCTTTCTTTCTGATAGCCTCCTCAGGTACCAGCTGGGCCATCAGCCACCAGTGCTTAGCAAATAATCATAGAGTCACAAAACTACTCAACACAATGCAATACCGAGACATGCTGTGAACAATGCTGTTATAATACCAGCCTTGGTGCTGAAGTCATACGGCACCTGAAGTTTAGGTGTCAAGACAGTTTTGTGTAGCCTGGGGTTAACAGAAGCAAGCCATCAAAGCCTCACAGCCAAGGAACCAAGCTTCATTTATCTCAGCCACCCTGACAGGACCATTGTACCCTCGTATAGCCCATATCTGATACTGCACAGCCACAGGTGTAAAGATGGAATAGAGATGGACAATACTGTGGTTGTAGGTAACGTCAGTCCTTACAACTATGAAGAGAAAGTGATATCCCACTAGCTTTCTTGCACTGCAGACATATTACATATTACTTGTCAGCCTAGAAGGTAGGAAGAGATGGTTGTGTTTGAATAGATTTGATTTCCAAACACAACTTGGACTTCGCAACACAGGAAACAGCAGCTGAACTTGCCAATAGCACGCTCAGAAAAAAGTTTAGTTGAATTGGCACGAGTAGTAGTCATGTAATCACTAAATGTCACAATGTTTCGTCTCCCTGAATTAATGAAAAATGCCTGAATATTTCCATTTAATATAGAATATTTCTAATCTTTGATGGCTGCTGCAAATTTATAAACATGTAGCTCTCATGAGGTAGCTGACATCTGTAAAACCCCCCGAGGGTGTTACAGCAACAGACGGTGAAGGCAGCAGTGGCAGTGTGTACCCCATATGTTCAGAACATTTAAGCATGTCCCTTATCTGTTTAAGTTCTCATTACTTTCACTCTAAAGCCATGATTCTCTTTAACCAGAAAAGCCAAAAGGCTTGCGACCAAAAGTGCTCTTTTAACAGGCTGCTTTCTTTCTGGAAACGTGTGTCTGAGTAGATTTGATAGTGCTCCATCCTTTAGTTATCAGGCATTTCAGTCACGGATAATGGCTTTACATTTCACTGACCAACAGAAAATAATCCCAGACTGCTTTCACTGTAATTTCCTCTCTTCTTTTCTTGATGACAGATTATCTTCTGCTCTTATCTTTGTGAATTTTAACGACAGCCTTTCTGGTCCCTCTCCTGTTCTGTCCACCCCATGATCTTGGCCTAAAAAGCTCTGTATTGCAAATACAGTATCTGTATAATATTTATCCTTTATTGTGATGGGAAAGTGGGGAGAGCACAGAAAAGGTGGGTGGAAAAACCAACACCCCACTGAGCAGTTCTTTATATTTCTCTGTTTGTCTCCTTATCAAAGAGCACTTTCCCTCAGCAACTTTGGCCAGTGCAAACCAGTGACACATTATAACGCTTCTTCAAGAGTTGCCGGCCATATTGGATGTGATCCAGCAATCATTCGTGAGGGGAAAATGTGTATTCACAGTTCACGGAGGTTGCTGGCTGTCTTTAGCTGAAATGAGTTGCAAAGAAGGTGCTCCACCAAAAACCTCCTTATTGCTTGCAGATTGGCTGCCAAAGCGATTGTAAAACTTGAAAAATGTGATGCAAACCAGAACCTGCCGATGTTCACCTTCAAAATTAAAGCTGCGCCTCAGTGCTGTAGCCAACACATTTCTAAAGGTGCCGCTTTTACTTTGAAGGCAAAAACTGACTGTTTATGATTTGTCTCTAGGTCTCTGCTTTAGTGACATAATTCTCCGCTGCCACCACAATTGTCACGCATCATTATCATTACCGAGGGTGATAATGGCCAACGGTACAATAATACGAGTTAAGTCAGAGTTATCTTTTACATTTTCCCAGCTCATTTGCCAGCATTTACTATTTCTTGAATGTAGTCTGACTAAGCATAACACTTAAATAAATCAGCTGCTACTTTTGTCCTGCTCAGGAGCCAGCATTCACAGACCTATAGTTAGCTACAACTGAGGCCGTGTTGGCTTTCCGGGAAGCTCAAGCCCTCTTTCATTTGATCTTTCCTAAATGCCTGTGGAAGGCAAAGGAAATGAGTGTTTTTCATGGCAGAAGGCTGAGTCCCATGCAAAGAAGAGCTTTGATGGAGGACTGTGCTTCTTCAGGATAGGGGGTACACTGACTGGCGTACAGGGGGTCACAGCTTCGATCACTCAGCCTAGTAGCACATACACACACACACCCACTCCCCAGTCCAGGCACAGCATGTCAGAAGCTGTTGATTAACTTGTTTTCCAGACAGCAATGCTACCTTGGCCTGTGAGGGAATGTACCCAGTGGGACCTGAAACCACCTGCTGCACTCGCCCACTCCACTCCCTGACTCCCAGCCTTCTCCTTTTACCAAACATCAGTTTCTAGGAACTCTTAGCCACCACTGTTCACTATTTGGCATGGCAGGGGTGTGTTTGATAGGGGCGGCTACAGTCTGGTTTGTGTATTGTACGTGTGTGTTTGTGTGTGTGCATGTGCGACTGCCCAGCTGTCCATCCAGAGCAGGGGTCATATGTGTATAAATGTGTGTGTGAACGTGTTATGAGCGGTGAAGAGACAAGCAGCTGATGCCTAATGAGCTATAATGAGGTCTAATAGTGGAAAACCCATCTAGAAGCCATGACCTTGGCATTAAGACTGATGCCCACAATCATAACACATCTAAAAACAGCCTGGGAAACAAGCTAAAACATGCTGCCGTCTCACATGGTGGTAAGTCACTGTCCATATTTCATAGGAGGCATTGAATTTCCACAGAGTTAGCAGCAATTACAGATTTTACAGCAAATCCGCAGATTGGACTTGGCTCATTTGTTTTGGTGAGAACAGCATTTCGATCAGAGCATTCATGAGAATAACAGAGATAAGCTGAGCATGTGTAACAGTAACGTTGACACTCGAGAAGGTGTCTTGCGCATATTTTACTAAATGCCATTTGATGGTGTTCTTATCCAAAGCTCCTCACGTTACATCGATTGCATGTATCCAGGATGGGTGGCCGCAGTGAGTGATGAGCTCTCGCTGCACCGGAGTAGCAGTTGGATCCCACGCTGATTGACTTTATTAGACTTATTAGGCTTCAGGAGCATTTGCT
Source organism: Apistogramma diplotaenia (assembly GCA_015052665.1). Taxonomy (NCBI): domain Eukaryota; kingdom Metazoa; phylum Chordata; class Actinopteri; order Cichliformes; family Cichlidae; genus Apistogramma; species Apistogramma diplotaenia. The sequence continues at coordinate 37,583 of VOQJ01017377.1, read as the reverse complement.
GTGGATCACTTGAGAACACTTGTAACCTTTTAACCAGCAGGCCACCACATGTGCCCCATTCCTCGCCTGCCGCTCGTCCCCACTCAGTGCTCGGTGTGGTTGCGGTCGTGCCTTTGTCTGTCATGTTCAACTCCCTCTCTGTGCACCTTCTGTTCTTATTTTTATTTCCGACTTTTCCATCGGCCACGATAAAGTTTTAGGATATTCAGCCTCCAGCATCCTTCATTTGGGTCCTCTTCAGCAGCCCCTTCACACAGGCTTTATTTCTTATTTATTTCAGCCACATAAATTCTTAACTTCCAAATACATTTTTTTTCTCTTTTTCTGCAAATGTGGTGCAGTTCAGCTCATGAGAAGATGGAGTAGCTGAATCTGGCAAACGGGTAAAACATGGACTGGGCAGAACTGGCCAATTAAAAACTTAAAAGATTTAGACTTCTTGCAAAAGCAATCTGTTATTGTAAGTCACATGAGACTTTGGCATCCTGAGTGAAATCAAACCACTGACAAAAGCCAGTAAGCTTGAAAGTGTATTACTGATATAAAGACATCTGTAACCAATGCCTGCCGTTTAAGAGACATAACCACAATATTACTAGTCATCACATGTTGAGTAGTTATTATAGTTCTAACTTAATTACATGCATTTATCATTTTTACTCTCATTTGCCTTAATTTCATTTTTCTCTTTCTTAAAACCACCAACAATCTCTCAGCGTCGTTGTAAACAGATCCTCTGGACTCCATCCATCTTCTTGTTCTCTTCATCTGCCAAGGTAAAGTGTTTCATGGAGCAGCTAATACAAACAATTCAAAGGCCATGAGTCGTTATCTCGACTGTTTGTGTTTCACCATACATTATACACTAGTGTACCCAAGGGACCTTATTCAGTTAGCCAGGAACACATAGAAAAGACACAGACCAACAGAGTTGTGTCAAAGGTTACCTCTGTGTGAAAGATACACTTTTTGTGCTCCAATAAACATTACTAATGCAAGTCAATTCAGTGCAGTCAGCTTGCAAACATACCAGGACACGTCCATTATTTATCATTATGAATTCATTACAGTGTGATATTTAATATCGCACACTTACTGTGCAACTAATCATGGGGGCATTAGTTGTATATTTGATGTGACACTGACTTAAATAATCACTGGATGTTCATACACATTCAATCCTTTACATCACAAGAGCTCCATTATGAGCACATAGCAAAAAAAAATATTCATTTGTTTTTTGATTGATTGTTTTGTTTTATTAATAATTAAACATTTTAAAGGA